>JAKEYF010000136.1:0-151665 GCA_021527775.1 Lactarius sanguifluus | reverse complement strand
TCTTCAGCTGTGGGGGCTGCGCCCCCAAACCCCTGCTTTCACACTTAACTCAACTCCATATCTTCATCTATTTGGTACTGGCTTTACTGGTATCAATCTGGTATCTACATATCTATCTATCACTTCAGTAACACTTCACTATATACAATATTTTTGGTCTGAGCCTCTCTCACTTTCTCATCCCAAATCACCTTGATATTTTCCCTTGATGTCACCCTTGACACCCCAACATAGAACTGCCCATGAGTGAACACAGGTGTCCTCAGATCCAACCCAACATGCTTCACAGACTGTCCTTGTGCCTTGTTAATTGTCATGGCAAAGCAAAGCCGCACAGGGAATTGTTTCCTTGTAAACTTGAATGCCACTTGATCTTCTGTTGGCTGATTCCCAATCCTTGGGATAAAGACCTTCTCCCCTGCATGTTCCCCAGTCAGAAGCTGCACCTCCAGCACCCTATTCCCACATCTTGTTAGGATTCCTCTGCTCCCATTGCACACTCCATGTGCTGGATCTAAGTTCCTCAAGACCATCACAGGACATCCAACCTTTAGCTCCAATTTTGCAAGTGGAAGCCCAGAGCAGTTGATCTCATTCAGATACTCAACAGGATAGTTGAGCATAGCGTCATCTTCTCCACTTTGATCTGTAGTAGGAATAAAGTCTGCACTGTGGAGCACCTTGGCCTGCCCAGGGAACTTCTCAAGAACATACTTGTTCAAGCTGTCCACATCAGCATTCAGACTGGAGAGGATGGTGCGCTCTGAGAAGTACTGGTTGGGAAGGTTGGGAGTGCTGATCCCAGGATAGATGGTGTCAATGAGTGATCCAACAGTGTTTTCCCTGCACTTGAAGTGATCTGGAAGAGTGATGTTGCCACCTTGATCTGTGTAATTTCCCTGCCCCACTTCCAGCTGCCACTGAGCAAAGTTGCGCTCAGCCTCAATGTTGGTGTTGAGTCGCATATTTTGATGAAGGTGAAGAACAGTGATGGACCTCCACAGGATAGAGCGCTGAATGCAGGCACCCACAGTCTGACCTCTTGAGCCCCGCACAACCACTGGTAGGATTTGTTGGAAGTCTCCACCAAATACACAGGTAAGCCCACCAAAAGGCCTCTCAGAGTTGCGTATGTCTCTGAATGTCCGATCCACTGTCTCCATAATGTGGCGATGTTGCATAGGGGCCTCATCCCAGATCACCAAGTCTGTAGCACAAATCAACTCTGCCAGATCAGAGTTCTTGGGGATGCTGCAAACTGAAGACTCATGGCAAGGGATGGGGATTTTGAAGCGGGAATGAGCAGTGCGGCCACCTTTGAGAAGAAGGGCAGCAATCCCAGAGGATGCCACACAGAGCACAATCTTGTTCTGGGAGCGAAGGTGATAGCAGAGGGTGTTGTACAGATATGTCTTCCCAGCACCTCCTGGCCCATGAAGGAAGAAGGTCTCCCCTGATCCAGTGCTAATGGCAGTGGTGATCTTCTCAAAGGCAGTGCGCTGATCTGGGTTCAAACTGGAAAGACATTCTACTGCAAGCTGAGCCAGTTCTTCAGGGTCATACTGGCGCTGCTCTCTAATAAGAGGATTCCCAAAGATGGCCCCCCAGTTCTCAACAAACTGTGGCATGCTGTCCCAATCACGAAGCCTCCTTCCAGAGTGAGAAAGAAGCTTATCAATCAGATAGAGGCCATAGTCCTGGACCTGCACATCAGATGGCTCTTCTACATTTGCATGACGCTGAAGCTGATATTTGAGGTCATCACAGATGTGAGGCCAGAAGGTGTCCCATAACTCCCTTGGGTTTGCAGGGATGCAGTCCTTCAGAATGGTGACAAATAAGTGGCGCAGCTGGCGACCTATCTGCATGTGCCTTGCCTCTTCTAAGCATTGGCGCCATTCATGGTCATCATCCAGAAGGCCATGTGCAATACAGGCCTCTCTGAAGGATGGATACTGGACACCCTCAAAGGAGTAGAGGTCATCAAAGGAGGTGGCACCACTGACTTTGGTGAGAAGAAGGCGAAGGTAGAAGCGCTCTCCAGAAGTGGGGTGGGCATGGTACATCCTGCCTATGGCAAAGTCATTCTCCTTCCTCACAGTCCACTTGCGCCTTTTCTTGTTCCAGACCATCCTAGAGGGGAAATCCTGATAGAGAAGACTGTGGATTTCTTCATCCTCTATCTGGGCATTGGCCTTGAACCATCCGTAAGGGTGGTGTCATGGCCAGCATGTGAATCCAGAACATCCTGGATGTTTCCATCTTGCTCAGGGTTGAACACAACAGGTTGCTGATTAGGGAGGTGGATCTGAAGGCGAACAACACTGGGATCATGCTCCTGCATGGCAAACATATAGAGGCGCCAATGAGCCTCACAGCTGCTAACATAGCGTGCATCCAGATAAAGCTTGATCTCATCTCTGCAAGTGCCAAACTCCATAGTGGTGCGGTCATGGCCCTTGTACACATACTTATAGATGTACTTGATGGCCTTGACAGAGGCAATAGACTCTATGTTGATGTGGCAGTGATACTTCCAGATGAGATACCTGGAGTGGCAAACAACCCACTGATTGTTGACCCACTTTCCTCTGACTTCATGAGTCTGGCCAGTGTTGCGACGCCTGGTGCAGGCATAAGAGTCTTCAGTGAGAGTGGTCTCCTCCATAAAGCGCTTAGGGAAGCCCTTGGAGCACACCCCATTCACCATGCATGGCGCATTAGGATTCTGAGTTCCGCAAGGCCCATGAACCATGAACTTCTTGATGAGATCAAGCAGCTCAGCATTATCCTCAGGAAACTCAGAGGACATAAGGCTATCAATGTCCACTGGGGAGCGCAACTTGGCATGGGGCTTAAGGAAGACAATGATGTGGGCATGAGGGAGGCCACGCTTCTGAAACTCAATGGTGTAGAGGTAGGCATTGATCTGACCCAGTGATCCTTGTTTGATGTCCTTAATGAGTGATTGAAGCTTGGCTTTAAAAACACGAACCACCAAGTCAGGACGGTCAGAGGGAGTCTGGCCATGTAGAAGTGCAGACTGGATTTCAGGCCAGGCAGGGTTGGCGGTCATAGTGATAAAAAGATCACCTCCTCCATAGTAGCGATTGATGGCATAGGCATCTTGACAGTGTTGCTGCTGTTGTGTTGCGAGTGCTGCCAGAAAAGGAGGAAGGGAGAATGAACCTTGTGCCCAGCTCATGCCAGTCAGCATCAGCATCAGTGGCTACTGCATCTGCCAAGCCCTGGTAGACCTCAACACGCAGCTTGCGCTGATTGCGTCTGATGAAGTTAAGGCGGTTCTGCTCAGTGACAGCCCATACTTCACATACAAACTCCTGAAAGAGCTTGCCAGTGAGAAGAGGTGATTGGACTCCACATCTGTAGGGCGAATGAAGAGGCGATAGCGATAAAATTCAGCCATGGTGACATGTTTATGCCCTTCATCAGATGGTGCATCCTCCTGTATATGCTGATAGGGAATGTTGGGATACCAACCAAGCTGGCCAGTGGGATAGAGGATGACATAGCGCAAAGAGGGATAGAAGGGATGACAATCAGAGATGCGCTGAAGGGGAGCACCATGCTTGCGGTAAAGGATGATATCCTGAGCACCAGTGGGGTGATCTCCATCACCTGGCAAAATGACAGCTATCTCCTTGACAGAAGCATCTGGGGCCTGATAGCGGCGCCTATCACATGATGGATCAAAGTGGAGGGAAATCTGGCACTGCTGATCTCTAGGCATGGCAGAGGTCAATTCATATGCCTGCCTATAGAGCTGAACTGCTGGATGAGAGCGATACAGCATGTCTTGGAGGGTGCGGAGTGTAAATTGATCCAGATTGGAGTTCCATGCATTTGCCATGCGATGATTGAGGGCCACATCAGAGTCATAAATGTAGAGCTGAGCATAGATAGGTGCAACTTGATCACCATCTGGTGGCAACAGAGACCCAGCTCTGTGAATGAGCTCTCCATGAAGCCTAAATGTGTATGGCCCTCCACCTCCCCGATTGATGGACTCATCCAGCTTTCTTCCCACAGATGTCATGGCCAGTGCACTGTTATAATTTCGAATGTGCAAGCGAAAGGACTTTCCAAGTGGGTCTTGAGAAGTCAAAAGGTGGGACAACTCAGGAGGGGGTTGCTGAAGAGGTGGAAGGGAAATCTTGCCACTGTAACAACACATGCCAAACTTGGGATTGCGCATGGAGGACTTGGAAAGACGCTCAGCTAACCAGTGAAGTGCCTTGCAATCAGGGCATTGAATGGTAAGGCCTCCAAGGTTATGAACATCCCAAGCAGGATCAAAAGGACGGCGTGCAATAGGAAGAATGAGAGGAGGCTGTTGTAGAGGCTATATATTATAATTAGTATTTTATATAAAATTGAGAAAATAAATTTATACTCACATGAAAAGGTTGCATAGGGTTAGCAGGAGGATAAGGTGGAAGCAGGGTATGTGCAGCAGCTAACTGGGCAGGAGTTAAAATAGCAGGAGCAGGAATGGGAGCAACTTGAACAACAGAGCCAGGGCCAGAACAGCAGGAGGAACCAAAGCAGAGGCAGGAGCAGGAGCAGGGGTAGTGGCAGGAGCAGAGATGGGAGCAGGAGGCAGTAGAGGTGGTGGTGGTGGAGGCATCTGATTAAAGTATTAGGACAAATAGTTTTAAAATTAAAAATTAAAGCTTACAGATGAAGCAGCAGCAGGGCCATGAAGACGACGGGTACGCCTTAGAGGCATGGGATGAGGAGGAATATGAGCCAGCTGAGCAGCTAAATCAGCTGGCAAATGATGGTACTCTCGGCCATTTAAGGTAGGTGGCCTGGAAAGAGTTGGAGCTGCTGGTGTACGGCGATTTTCAGGACTGCCCATAACACGGCTATCACGCTCATGCTGGCGTGCAGCATGTTGACTACGTTGAGGGGACGTAGGAGGGGTGACTGGCATGGCAAACTCCAGGAAGAGGATGTGGGGCAGGGGGGATGGCAGGGGCAGAAGTGGGAGGAAGAGCAGGGGCAGAAGTGGGGGAAGAGCAGGGGCAGAAGTGGGGGGAAGAGCAGGGGCAGAAGTGGGGGGAAGAGCAGGACAGAGATGGAAACAGAGCCAAGTCCAGAGCCTGAGCCAGAACCAAGACCAAGAGCAGAGGAGGGAGCAACAGGCATTCTAACCCCAATATAAAACAGCCAAATCCTCCAAAGACAATATGAAATCGGTGCAAGCAGTGGCAGTTGAAATGGAGCAACTTCCAATAAGGAAGGGGAGGTAACTTAGTTGGTAAAAACCACCCCACCAACCCAATCTCCCTGCACACTGCGCCAGAGAGAGGTCCGGTCTTAAAAAACCTTAGCAACCAGCAAACACCCTGTTTCACAGGGAAGCCAGGGAGGTAGGACTTCACTGAGCGTCACCTTGGTCTATAAAGTCTCCAAGGTTCAACTGCCAACTGAAGAAAGGCAGCACAGTCACCCCTAAGCACAGAGAAAGCTAAAACAGAGCCTCTAAAAATATTTAGATCGGCGAATTTAACAATAGGCCAAAGGAACATACAAAAAACCGGCTAAAAACTGACTGGAAAAGCATATCAGAAATTTTTTTTTTGATATTAATGATGTAGACACACCTTTGATAAGGACAGAGGGATAGCAGGTGGGCAGAGAGGCCAGAAAAAAAATAAGATGTTGTTGAGGCAGGAGAGAGTGTTTTTTTTGTGTGGTAGAGGCTTTTGGTGAGGCAAAGTTTTCGTTCGCTTTTGCTTACAAATTGATTTCCTTTTTAAGCGGGCCAGCCACATCTTTGAAAATGCGGACACGCTTACAAATCGACTTCCGTTTTAAGAGGTCAGCCACCCTGCTGAAAACACGACGGGTTTTGCTTAGTCATTATTGGTCAGCAGCGCTGACAAAGAATAATTCCTTTCGAGGACCATCGTCTTTTACTATAGTAGATTAGTCAGAATTTAAGGGATATCATTTAATAAAGTTTTATTAGATAATAGTTGTTTAACTCGGTGCTGGAATAAGCAGTGAAAACAGTGTTTTAAGCGGAGTCTCAATTTTCGGCCGGTCGGCCGTTGAGTGGTCTGGACCATGGAAAGTATGCTAAAAGTACACAACTCTCAGAGAGCCTCACACAATTAAGGCTCCAACTACTTAGGTTTAAAACAGTTTTAAACTATTTACATGGTTTACTTTTACTGTATATTTACTGGCATGGTGGTATGAAGTAAATAAACTAAATAGTAAAACAGTAAACAGTTACCTCAAGATCCTTAGAGTCAAGAGGGACTGTTATCCACATTTGAGTCAGAAGATTTAAGTGTGCTAATTATATGTTCACACTTGTTGAACACTGTTGAATACTTTGAACTTGGCCCTGAATGTGCACTGGATGGAAATTACCATTTTTATGCCGACAAAATTTTAACACTTCTGTAATAAAAGGCTAATTTCCTTCTCCTTCCTTTTTTTATGGTCAAAATGTGAAGCAGATAATTATATCATATTAAGCCAAATTTATGTTTAAAAATGATTATCAAAATGGTATTTATATATATAATATTTGTATAATTTATAGAGTGGGAAAATATTATTATATTTATAGGATTCATCTAGATATATAGCTTTAATGAAATGAGAGCCAAACAAACCAGTCAGCCAACACCATTTACACTTGAAACAAAAAAGTATCATTTGCATTTTCCTATCCTTTTCTATGTAAAAAAATTGTAGAAGAATATCCACTTTTTCCAAACAAAAAGACTGTAACAAAATTATATCAAGTAAATATCATTTTAACATCATTTTTAAATCTGAATTTAGCCCAATAATATATATCCATCACCAATTGGAAAATTTCACACTTTTCCTATTTTATTTCTTTACTAGTAGGATCCCAAAAATGTTGGCTCAAGCTGCCACTAAGGCCATAAGACAACAATAGGGTTAGTTGTTGAATATATTAGTGAGAGTTAATTTTCAAGTTACTATTTTCATCATATTTCATATATTTGCTACTGAGTGGACCCATTTTCAAGAAAGTTTTGGGGTATCAATGTAAATTATTTTATAAATAGTATTTACTGTCTATAAACAGTTTACAATGGTTTACTGTCTATTTACTAGCTGTTGAGTAAACATAAACTAAATAGTTGGAGCCTTACAACAATTGTGGGTCAATGCTAAAGGCTGGCTGGAGTCAAACAATCTTAATGTAAGCACCCCCCATTCCACAACCCAAGCTTGTCTGATATCTCTAGTTTTGTAGGTTCAACTTGTCATTATTATGTCTCTCGGAACTCCAATTGTCAACAATACTCCCACTTTTACAGTCAAGCAATGGATAGTTGATCCCAACCCTCCTATCTGCACTCTCCACTCAAACCTCAAAAAGGCAATCTGCTATCATACCTCCGACTGGACCCATGCTGTACCTCAACCATATTCAATCAACATTACATGCTTCTATGTGCTGAATGCCATACCTGCTCTGCTTGCAAATGTCACAAATATGGTTCTAGATGCAAATGTTTTGGCAGATCTGCACCAATGGGTGATAAATGCCTGGAGGCCTGAATGGGTCTAAGGTAGAAGACACCAGGAACTGACATGGGTTATGTAAGGCCCTAACCCTAGGGTTCTGCTTATGTAAGCATGCCATTTCACACTTTTGGGAAAGTCAATATATTTATTTTCTATTCTATGGCTCTAAAAAACTGTTCTATTGACCTCAGCATTTATCTCTGAGGGAAGTGTTGATACAGCTACACTCTCCCTGAGCCCCAGAAATGTGGTTTTTGTTGGTTTTTGCAGTATTCAACACTTTCTGCACTCTCCCTGCACTCATCCTGTAACGCCACCACAAGCATTAGTCTGACTTGGACAACGAAAGGGCGTTCACGACTTAGCAAATATTGAGTCACTAGTCACGTGACTATTCCCATGGGTACACAGTGCTTATCGAGGCACGTGACACTATCAGCACCAGGACTAAGTTGAGTCACTGGGCGACTTATGCTACTAGTCGTACGGATTCAGGAGGAGCTTGAAAGCATCCTCATATGTGTATAAATAGTAGTTGGCAAAGACCAAGATAAGCCATCTTGGTCTTTGAATCACCACTTTCTCTTCTCATTGGCTGCCTCTCGATTTGCTTGTCTCAGTTGAGCAAGTCGTCTTCATCGATACAAGCTCAAACCCTACTATAGCTATCCTAGGAATGAGTCATGCCCTTTTGGCATGTGGTCCGCCAACTGATACTCCGAGTCCGTGACTAATTACGTCCTACTGATAGCATCACAGCCAATAGGTAGGAGTCCACTTCGTGTACCGTGACATCACCCCCTTTTCAGCTGCGATGCCCACAGCGCCGAGTGGGCCCTACTCCTCCCAACCATCCTTCCTGGACCAACTCCACCCTATTATAAATGTCCGCCATTTCAAGATGGAATTTGCTGCGTGTGAGCTCCCCCTGTGCTGTGCCGAGTGCTTGAGATAGGGCATGAAGCCGCTGTTTGATTCTTTCAGCCTCGTGTCTGTAGGTGCAGTAGTGATGCAACTCAGCTTTCAAACTTAAGTCTTTGAGGGCATTCACTGCCTTGTCAGTGCGGATCTGGTTGCTATGCCCACCACTCAAGGTGTGCATCTCAGAGGGTGTGTATTGGGGTTTGCCATGTTCTTGGACATGTGGCTCCACATAGAGGGGCTTGGAGAAGGTCTTGTCGCTGTCGACCGCCAGGCCGAGTACCAGTGGATTGGCGTTCATGACAATTTGAATGTAGGGGGCTTGTGTGGTAACCCTTTGTGCATCGGTGATGGGAAAGTGGACAAAGTTGTCCCCACGGTTGTGAAGATATCCTGTAGGGGCAAGGTGCAAGCTGCCGAGATGGCATGTCAACATGGTGGTGGGGTAGAGCGGCTGCTGCTCAATGAGCACGTCTCCACGATAGAGTGGGTGACCGAGGGTGTCGCATGTATAGGGCATCTCACATGGGTTGTCAGAGTCAGTGGCTGTGATGATGAAGGGATGCTCAGCTGGATACCACTCTCCCAGCTGCTCAGGTAGGTCGTACACCATGCACGCATCATCGCAGTGAACTGTCGACGGCTCTCGAGGATCTTTGTTCTCCTTGTCGCTGCCCGCTCCAGCTGCTCCTGTTGTGCAGCAAAGCATGCAGCTAACAGGAATGGAGTTCTCACCTTTTAGTAGGAGAGGGACTGTAGAGTAGAGAGTATGCGCAAGTGGGATGAGAGTGAATAGTGTCTGTATTCACCTCCCTCTACATAGGAGGGTATTTATGCTCTATGGTCCTACCCTGTCCAAATGCATAAAAGTGATGAGTATCACTGTCCACAATATCGCGTTTTTACACATGCCTGATGTAAACTTCCACTTTGAGATAGGCATAGGGCTTCTCTCACTCAGTGGGCATATTGCGCCCATGGTAGTACGTATCCTAACTACTGTAATAGGTAACCGTACTTCGGTAATGTCGTAACTGCTATAGATAAGCCCTTATGTACTTATCACGTTCCAACACTCCCCCTTGCTTAGTGCAGCTATTAAAGCACGTCTAAGCAATAACAGTGTCTACTCAAGACATTCAGAATGAGCAATGAGGCAAGGAAGCCTCGATTCTTAAATGTCTGAGGGTTGTGTAGGAGTTGGTGAGAGAACCTGTTGTTGATAAGTGACCCGCGCGCACTTAGCGGCTCATATGGACACGCAGATAACGGACTGCTTTAGATTAGATATACAGGACATGTAGATTAGATTATTATGATCTTTACAATCTCGGACTTCTTGTATTCTCCTATCTATGACATCACATGTACATGACATCATGGACTTCTCTAGACCATCCTTGTACTATTGTCTTTGTACTTCCCTTTGTTTCCTTATCTTTATTGTGATGTCACTATGATATCATAGTCTGGACTCTTATTGTTCTTACGCCTTGTTCTCCCAGAACAGTACACTCCTTTGTCTCTATGTAGAACAATGCGTCTTGTATTTACTGTGACCAGTGTTACTAGTGTCACCCTCTGTAGCAGTATAAGTAGAGTACCATGTACGCTCTGGCACCACACCAGTTCTCATCTGTTGTGTGCCAGGTATGTCCTATCCTCTTGTATAAAACACCAGTTCTCATCTGTTGTGTGCCAGACTCTCCATCTGCTTCACTTGCTAGATCTACTCTGTTGCTGCTTCCAGTACCACCCTCATATCTCACCACAGTCTACTTTGTCACTGTGAGTATGTCCTACATGTGTACTGTTCATCACCTGTCTCTAACATGTCTCATCACGTTGTGAATGGCTATCATCAATGACATTTTCCAACTTGGCGTGTCATATGTGATATTACGTCCCCTTCAGGGACTGGACATGCGAACTCCCCTCTGGTAGTTCAATGAGGAGGCTTAGAGTCAGCTGCGGAAGCGACATCGCACCATGTCTTAAGAGAGTAAGGTGATTCTGTCATGTTTCATCAGGAGACAGTTGCTCATGATGCTCTCCTTTGTGAACATAAAGAAACATATGTTCAGCATAAAGAAGAAATGATGGACACAGGAGTACAAAAGCTCCTTCACACTCTCCCCATGACTAGGCATGCTCTAGGCGAGCAACGGCGAGCCAAACTCTAGCCCTAGCTGTTCCCTGAATTTAAGGAACTTTATGCGACCCAGATTCTTAGTGAAAAGATCGGCAGGGTTCTCAGCTCCTTCAATGAAGAATAATTCTATCTTCTTTTCACGAATCACATCACGTATGTAATGGTGACGTAGATCAATATGTTTGATTCGCTTTTCCTGAACAGGATTAGAAGATAGAAATATGGAGCCTTGATTATCTCCGCATAATGGAATTGGTCCAAGATCTATTCCAAGCTCACTAAAAAGTGAGCGAATCCAGACCAGTTGTCTGCTTGTATCACACAGCAACATGTATTCTGCTTCAGTGGATGAGAGCGCAATAGATTTCTGCGCTCTAGAATTCCAGCAGAACACTCCATTAGCCATCTTTACTAAGTAGCCTGTAGTGGACTTTCTTGTGATTGGGTCAGAAGCCCAATCAGAGTCTGCATATGCTATTATACCTCCATCACTTTTGCCGTCAAAGACTAAAGCATAATTAGAGGTACCAATCAAGTAGCGGCATATATACTGCGCATGCTTCATATGGTCCTCAGACAGGTTGGCAGCAAACTGCGCCATTTTGGTAACAGCATAGGCAATATCAGGTTGTGTACCAATCATAATGTATAGGAGTGATCCTATTACTTGTTGGTATGACACGCGGAGCTCTGGGGTTGCAGTACCCTTATTAGGTGTTGGATGATACCCTTCCGGTAGTGGGGTAGGTACTGATTTGGTGTTAATCAGGTTAAAACGCTGCAGCACTTTCTGAAGGTAATCCATTTGATCTATTAGGATTCTACCTTTAGAACGTAATATGCGCATGCGTAGAAACTCTTTGGTATCACCAAGGTCTCTGCATTCCCATATCTCCATGAAGCGCTTCTTCAGGGATGCTATGTCCTTCTTACTTTTGCCAAGAAAGAGAATGTCATTGACATAAACAATAACTACGATTGTTTTGTCCTCATTCACAAACAGACCTGAGTCTGATTGAAGTCGTGTGCAGCCAATGGTGCTCATGGACTTATCCAGCTAGTGTTGGGGAAGTTCGGTCTCAGACCGATCCAAACTCGGTTTGAACCGAACCCAAACCGTTTAATCGGTTTGGGTTTGGAAAATTCTGAAAATAAACCAAATGGTTTGGTTTGGGGTTTGGGACCCCCAAACTGTTCCCAAACCGTTCCAAACCGATTAAGAAAAATTATTAAAAATTATTTTATATTTTGTCCTTAAATGGTTTGGTTTGGTTCAAACTGAGTTCAAACCAAATTTAAACCAAGTTTGACTGAGTTTGAACCAAAATAAATGGTTTAAATTTATTATTATTAAAAATATTTCATGTTTTTGGTGTCAAATTAAGTTTAAACCAGGTCTTAACTGGTTTAAACTCGGTTTTAAACTTGGTTTGAACTGAACCAAACTGATTAAGAGGCAATTTAAAATAACTTTTTTTAATCAGTTTGAAATGGTTTGGAACGGTTTGGAACAGTTTGGAGCGGTTTGGGTTCGGTTTGGGTTCGGTTTGGTGAAAATTAAACGGTTCGGTTTCCGGTTTGGCCAAAACTGGCCCAAACCGAACCAAACCGAACTTCCCCAACACTATATCCAGCGCTCTCCACCAAGCCAGTGCAGCTTGTTTAAGTCCGTAAATAGCCTTCCGTAGGTGCATGACTTTATTTTGTTGGCTAGGATCTTTAAACCCTTTAGGTTGTTCCATGTAGAGTTCCTCATTGAGGTCCCCATATAGGAAGGCAGTTTTGACGTCAAGTCCAGAGATGTGCCAATCCTTCAGCACTACAAGCGCGAGCATCATCTGTCCGGACAGTCTCAAACCATACCACTGGCAAGAATATTTCATCATAGTCTATGCCTTCAACCTGTGAAAAGCCTTTGGCAACTAGCCTGGCTTTTTTATGGCCATCTGACTTTAAGTCAAATACCCATCTATTCTTGATCACCCTTCTGCCTTTCGGCGGGTTAACAAGATCATAGACTTTGCGCTTACAAAGAGAATCAAGCTCTTCATTACATGCATTACGCCACTCCCCCTGGATGTCATGGCGCAGCCAGGACGGAACCCACGCAACAACCAGAAGTACATGCAAGACGACCTGTGATGGGACAGAGAAGTCCGCGGAGCCACAGCAGTGCTCGAAGGCCTGCTAGAGAAGTGGAAGAAAGAACCACGCGTGGAAGATCACGTGCAAGTTGGACGCACGGTGAGCACACGTGACCCTTACCCGCCATCACGTGACTATCAGGAGGCGTGGGATTAGGTCCGAGTTACTGGCCGTCACGTGACCCTGGCACGTGACCTGCCTCGGAAGAGCCTAGATGAGCTTGCGCCTAGGCTGAGGCTGGAATGTGAGTCCGGATGAGCTTGAGCCTGGACGTGGTCTAGATGGTGACTCCATGACTGTATGGCTGACTGATGCGAATTGAGAGCGTTATGCCATTGGATAGGTGTATTAGGATTTGGTATTCGGCTGAGCTTGAAAGCTCCCCTCTGTAGTATAAGTAGAGAGCTTTGGACACCTTGTAGTCCTTAGCTTTGATATCTTGTGTCAATCCTTCCCTGTGTGGAGATTGTATAAAGCTAGATTGCCTCATTGTCTATCCCTTCCTTTGTCATCTGTGCTAGTGTGCCAGTTATCGCCACTAAGCGTTCCGCTTGCCATCGTGCTTAGTCATCGCCGATGCCTCGTATCTTATCATTATCGACTTCATCATCGTCTTTGCCTTGGTTGGCCACACCCTGCGTATCGCCCTAGCCGTTGCCTATGGGATACTGAAGACGTTAGAACATGTGCAGCAGCAGCAAACAGGCATTTAGGAGGACGTCCGGAAGGAACATAACATTATATCAAAGCTAGTTTTGCCCCTTTGCTGGCTACTGCTTTATCTAGAGATTCCCATGTACACGAACAAGACGTGATGCCCTGCAAATTGACAAACAATGAGTTAGACACCTTGAAGAGACGCTTAGACCGCAAGGCGGCTAATGCGAGCCAGAAGCTGAGTTATATGCACGTGTCCACTTCAGCCCTACCCTCACAGTCATACACGGAAGAGACACTGTATAGGATGCCACCTGCTGAGGCGAGAGAAGAATACGAGGATATCTACGATAACTACAGGTACCCTATGGAGTACGATGCTTGGGGACAGCTGCTGGAAGAATACGGCTTTGATTGGTACGGAACGCCACTCGTCTGGAACGAGCATGGAAGCTACTGGACATTTGACCAGGAGGCTGATATCCCGGTGCGGGACTTGCCTAACACACCAACGGATCCCTGGTGGGACTGGCAGCGTGAGGCTTGGCCACACGATGACGCAAGGATAGAGGCGGTTGCCGCGCTCTTAGAAGAGTACGATCACCAAGGACTGATCCCACCCGCCAGGGCGAGAGAAGAATACGAGAGGCACATGGAAGAGGCCTTGTCTTGGGAAGATGTGACACGCGAAGAGCTGACACCAGCGCCACCTAAAGAGTACGAGCTGTACGGAGAAGACTGGTACCTGGACCTGGTTAGCGAGTATGAGGACATGCCTGCTGAGGCGGAAGAATATGAGGCCACAGATGAGTACTACGCCACGATTGAGCATGCCGACGAAATTGACGACAAGGATGCGCCTGAGGAGGCCCTAGAATACCCAGATTATTTCCCCACGCCTGGCAAGGCAATTCAAGAGTACGTGGACTACGATTACGATGCGGAGTGGAACCGCGTGTACACTGGGGTGTACCAAACCCTGGAGGATATGGGGGGACAAGCTAAGTACCCCTCCACCTATACAGAAGAGCATGACACACCTGACAAGGTGGACGAATACGTAGACCCTTGGAGTCTGGTGGACGACTACACGGACCCAGACCAGTACGTGGAGTATGCAGAAGACCTGCCCATTCCCTGGGACACAGAACGACTATATGCAGAGGCTGCCTCTGAGCGCCCCAACCCTCAGCCAGAAGAGAGGGTAGTCGATTACCGACTACAGTACCACACACCAACTGCCGAGGCGAGAGAACAATACGCAGCACCAGTGGTCGCCACACCCTGGCAGCAGCACGTAACGCGAGCGTGAGGCAAGGTCTTAGTCACAGAGCAGCGCGCAGCCTTTGCACCACCCCCAGTACCAGCTGGAGACGCCATGGACACGAGCGCAGGAAGATCGTGCGCACGCACACCGGTAGTGTGTTACCACTGCCTCATGATCGGCCACAAGCGGGCACACTGCCCAGTCAAGAAGAGGGAAGAGAATCCCCACACACTAAGTCCCTCACCAGTCTACGCACACCAAACCGCTATCAAACGCCCCCTAGTTGTTACGTTCCTTCCGGACGTCTGCTGTCAATCACGTGACCGTTGCTGGTTTGCTGCGTCCGAGTGGCGTGTGCACAAGGACCAAGATAACGTTGATGATGATAAGATAAAGAAGTCGGCGATGACTAAGCACAACTTATAGCGGAACGCATAGTGGCGATAACTCCAGCACACTAGCAAAGATGACAAAGGAGGGGACGAGACAATGAGGGATCAATGCTTTATACACTCTGTGCCCTAAGACCAACTCCGGCGAAGGGGAAGGTATTACACAAGATATCAAAGCTAAGGACTACAACGCGTCCTCAGCCCTCTACTTATACTACAGAGGGGAGCTTTCAAGCTCAGCCTGAATCCGAAACCCTAATACACCTATCCAATAGCATAACTCGCTCTCGATTCGCATCAGTCAGCCATACAGTCATGGGGTCACCATCTAGACCGCGTCCGGGCTCAAGCTCATCCAGACTCACATTCTAGCCTCAGCCTAGGCACAAGCTCATCTAGGCTCTTCCGGACTGTTCGAGGCAGGTCACGTGCTGGGGTCACATGATGGCCAGTAACTCGGACCTAATCCCACGCCTCCTGATAGTCACGTGATGGCGGGTAAGGGTCACGTGTGCTCACCGCGCGCCCAACTCGCACGTGATCTTGCGCGGGCGGTTCCTTCTTCCACTTTTCTAGCAGGTCTTCGAGCACTTCTCTGTCCCATCGCGGGTCGTCCTGCATGTACTTTGGGTCTTCGCGTAGGCTCCGTCCCGGCTGCGCCGTGACACTAGTGCACTCTGACACCTGTGGGCATGTGTCTAGAAGAGAGGGTAATGTCACGGCGCAGCCAGGACGGAACCCACACAACAACCAGAAGTACACGCAAGATGACCCACAATGGGACAGAGAAGTTCGCAGAGCCACAGCAGTGCTCGAAGGCCTGCTAGAGAAGTGGAAGAAGGAACCGCACACGGAAGATCACGTGCAAGTTGGACGCACGGTGAGCACACGTGACCCTTACCCGCCATCACGTGACTATCAGGAGGCGTGGGATTAGGTCCGAGTTACTGGCTGTCACGTGACCCCAGCACGTGACCTGCCTCGAACAGTCCAGAAGAGCCTAGATGAGCTTGCGCCTAGGCTGAGGCTGGAATGTGAGTCCGGATGAGCTTGAGCCCGGACGCGGTCTAGATGGTGACCCCATGACTGTATGGCTGACTGATGCGAATTGAGAGCGTTATGCCATTGGATAGGTGTATTAGGATTCGGTATTCGGGCTGAGCTTGAAAGCTCCCCTCTGTAGTATAAGTAGAGAGCTTTGGACGCCTTGTAGTCCTTAGCTTTGATATCTTGTGTCAATCCTTCCCTGTGTGGAGATTGTATAAAGCTAGATTGCCTCATTGTCTATCCCTTCCTTTGTCATCTGTGCTAGTGTGCCAGTTATCGCCACTAAGCGTTCCACTTGCCATTGTGCTTAGTCATCGCCGACGCCTCATATCTTATCATTATTGACTTCATCATTGTCTTTGCCTTGGTTGGCCATGCCCTGCGTATCGCCCTAGCCGTTGCCTACGGGATACTGAAGATGTTAGAACATGTGCAGCAGCAGCAAACAGGCATTTAGGAGGACGTCTGGAAGGAACGTAACACTGGAGTTCACTTGGCATTTTCTGAATGTCCTTATAGGTCCATTCACGAATATTAGAGGTATCAGGTGACTCTAGATCTATTGGTGAAACTGCTTTGGCGAGCAGAAGATCTAGAAATTTGACTCCCCCTTTGTCACGGTACGCGAAGTGGACTCTTACTTACTGGCTGTGACCCCATCTGTAAGACGTAATCGGTCTCGGACTTAGTAGTAACCGGTAGTGGCACGAGGACAGTACGATATCACATGCCGATGTGGCATGACTCATTCCTAGGACAGGGATAGTAGGGTTCGAGCTATTATCGCTAGTCGTAGTACGAGTTCGAGAGGAGCTTAAAAGCGTCCTCATACATGTATAAATAGTGGCTCGCAAAGACCAAGATACGCCATCTTGGTCTTCTTTGAATCACCACTTTCTCTTCTCGTCTCTTCGCTCGTATTCGCTTGTCTCTCGGAGCAAGTCGTCCTTATCGATATACGCCCGGTGACTCAGCATAGTCCTGGTGCTTTACGCGTCACGTGCCTCGACACAAGTGCCGTGTACCCGTGGGAATAGTCACGTGACTAACGACTCGATATTCGCTGAGTCGTGAACGCCCTTTCATCGTCCAAGTCGGACTAACGCTCGTGGTGGCGTTACACCCTTCCTGAGCAAGGCGGATCAGAAGTTGCTGATCGACTTTGTCTGAATCATGCGGATTATCACTCTGTGCATCTGGAGGATCTAGATCGGCTTGTTCGGGATCATCACCTGAGACCATCTGATCTTGACACTGACGCTGCTGGGAGCTACCTGACTGTGGTGCTGTCAATTGTCGCCATGTGCGAGTCCGCGCAATGTCTCGAATAATCATAGTAGGAGGCCTTTCTCCATAGACATTTTCAGGACAAGTAACTGGTTTCCTTATATGCCCCGATCTCCTAGGTTCACTAGGACCAGGTACTGGATCTGGGGGTAAAGGCAGAGGTAGCAGTCCTAATATCCCTCTAGTATGAGTACATGGAGGGGGTCCAGCGGCCAGCTGGGGAGCGCTTCTCCCTTTTACAATAGGAGGCTCAGGTGGTGGGTCATCATCACTGGGAGTGGTATCATCTTTAGACAGCTCATCAGGAACTGTATCATCTAACTGAGTTACACCATGGGGTTTACTCCTAATACTGTCACTTGGACATCTAGGAAATAACGCTTCATCGAAGAGTGCCTTGTCTGAATAGAACAAGGTGTTTGGTGTGCACATGAAGACATCAGCCTTCATTCCAGCTCCTCTTCCAAGGTAGATCATTAACTCGCTTTTGGGAGAAAGTTTATTCACCCAGCGAGCTTCTGGAATATGTACATATGCGCCACATCCAAATACTCTAAGATGCGATATGTCTGGGATCTCATTGTGTAATAGTTTGTAAGGAGTCTGCCATTGAAGGCGACTTATGGGGGTTCTATTATAACAATGTGCAGTGTGTTGTACTGCAAATTCCCACCAACTCTGTGGTAAACAAGCTGTTGATAAGTGACCCGCGTGCACTTAGCGGCTCGCATGGACACGCAGATAATGGACTGCTTTAGATTAGATATACAGGACATGTAGATTAGATCATTATGATCATTACAATCTCGGACTTATTGTATTCTCTTATCTATGACATCACATGTACATGACATCATGGACTTCTCTAGACCGTCCTTGTACTATTGTCTCTGTACTTTCCTTTGTTCCCTTATCTTTATTGTGATGTCACTATGATATCATAGTCTGGACTCTTTATTGTTCTATACGCCTTGTTCTCCAGAACAGCACATTCCTTTTGTCCTCTTGTAGAACAATGCACCTTGTATGTAACGTTCCACCGGACGTTCTTCTTGTAGTGCTGTACAAGGCCAACCGAGCGACCTAACGATCACAGAGGATGTCGAAGTTACGTACGCGTTCGGCTATTAGCTCACAAGTGAGACGTAATAGCGTAGCCCAGAGGATATGGACGGCGGTAATAACCAGAAAGAGTAAAAGACGATCAAAGGCGATAGACAACCGGCCAATGATGTAGAGGAGAGGAGTCGCGACAGACAGCCAGCGACGAGGATAAGCGGATAAGGAAGGGATAGCAGACAGCGGCAAACTCAGCACACTGGAGCACAGCTAAGGACTAGGAGAGGCAAAGAGGCAGACAGCCATCTATTGCAATGCAGAGCCAAATGAACTATCAGCCAACGAATGGCAGTACAAATGGGTGGACAATCCAAGAAGTCAAGCTTAAGGTCTTAGGGACCATAAGCGCATCTACTTATACACATCCAAGGAGGTTTGAACCCCAGCTTGGAACTCAGAAACCCTAGTATACGGATCCTAGGAATGAGTCACAACTACGTCAGAGATAAGGGTCAGCCAATGGCACAGACAGCTCATGGCACGAGTCAGAGATAAGGAAACATGAGGCGAACAGCCATCAATGTCCAGGTACAATCGATAGGAACATACGAGTCATCAAACACGAGGCAGTCTAGGCCGGTCCAGGCACAAGCTCATCTGGACCCATCTGGTGCGGGTCTAGCCAGGTCACGTGCCAGGGTCACGTGACGGGCGGCGCTAAGGTCACATGCGCTATTCCCAATACTTCTGCGGTTCTTGAGCGCTTAGGGGTCAATAGTAGGTCGTGGGAGACTTAGCTCTATATGGGTCTTGGGCAAGGTTCTCAGCCACAAGTCTTGCTACAGCCGCTTCTTCTTCGGCATATTCAGCTCATGATCGCTTCACGGCAGTGTTCGGGGTCTTCCATCGGGGTGTCGGAGGGTCGGTCGCAGGGCAAACTGTAACATTGTATTTACTGTGACCTGTGTTACCACCGTCACCTCCTGTAGCAGTATAAGTAGAGTACCATGTACACTCTGGCACCACACCAGTTCTCATCTGTTGTGTGCCAGACACCCATCTGCTTCACTTACAAGAACTACTCTGTTGCTGCCTCCAGTTCACCTCTATATCTCACCACAGTCTCCCTTGTCACTGTGAGTATAGTCCTCTATGTGCACTGTTCATCAGGTTATGGGCCCTGGTGCCCAAGCCACTCCACTTGGCTGGTCACTGTGTTCCTAGGATCACACACCAGGTCAAGGTCTGTCTGGGGCCTCACCAGCCTTGCCCAAGGCAGTGGACACTGAGGCGTCAGTTGTCACTGCTGAGGAACCTCCTGTACATGTACTGCCCAGTAGTCCTACTTTCACCCCCACTGTTTTCCTAGCCCCTGTGCTATGCGCAAGGAGATTGGATCTGGTAGCCCCTTAATCCATATCCAGGTGTGCATGGCCCACTGGGCTGTGTATTGTGGAGCTTAGCGCCAGCTGTCTCTGGTGCTCCACACTGGGCGCAGGATCTCCTCACCATGGGAGTGTAAAACCTGGTTCAGACTCTGGGGGGTGTTCACCTTATGGTGTTCTGCAACCAGACTCCTGCCTTGTAGCGGCAATGGGAAAGGATTCAGTGAAGCCATTTGTGGCGATGAGGCAACCAACAGGCCGAGAAGGCTGAGGTAGACAGCCTTGGGCTCTGAAAGATATCATTCCATATCCCCCTGACGCAAACTAGTGAGCCGTGTCTTAGACACATCCTGGCTGGCAGCCGGCTCCTAGTATGGCAAAGGGATCTTCCAACCTGGGCCTAGCCCTTGTATCACTGGCATACCACAGGAGGCAGGACGCGTTAGCGTTCTGGCCTTACAGATTCACAGACAGGAGTGACTACCCCATCACATCTTGCAACTGTTATGAAGCACTGTCGCTGACTGCTCCTTGGCGATAGATAAATCATCCCTATGTCTGGCCAATCATCTCGTGCTGCCTCGCCCACTGGTGCCACCAGTGCGGCTGCAGGCGCCACAGCAGGGGGCTCACTCCCCCCTTTTCCCACTGGGTCCACACCCTCTTCACGCATCGCCAATGCCTATGGCAACTCTTTTGGCATGCCCTCAGGCATCCACCTCAGCAGGTTTGATGGGTCAAACTGGAACGAGTGGTCTGGGACCCTGGAGGCCATCCTCACGCTGCACGAAGCTGAGGATGTGTTCTATCTCCAGGTCCCACCCTCTGGAGTCACTTCTGATGAGTGGGACTCTGTCCAACGTTGGGCAAAGGCGTACCTCCGCCTCTACCTTAAACCCGACGTCTACTCCCTCGTTGCCGACCCACTTACCTATCCCACCTTCAAGTCAAAGTGGGACAAGCTGAAGGATGTATATGCTGGTGCTAGCGGCAGCACCACCATTTTTAATTTGTGGATCCAACTTACACAAGCCCACCTCGACGACTCCGCACCCATGGCCTCTCAGTTGGCCAAGCTCAATGAGCTGCGGGTCGGCCTTACCAACGCACAGATGGGTGTCACTGACACCCAATTCTGTCTCATACTTCTCCACGCCCTGCCAGCCTCCTATGAGGTTCTGGCATCCACCATCCTCGCCAGTGGCACCCCCTCCAAACTCAAGCACGCTGAAATAATTGCGCGCATCATTTCGGAGGAAGCACGTCGTACTGGCCCCTCTGGTTCCTCCCTCAACAAGGCTGCCCCCATTAAGCCAAGCAGTGGCCCACATAAGAAGAGAGATCATTCTCAACTTACTTGCCACTACTGTAACAAAAAGGGGCACATCAAGCCTGACTGCAGGCAGAGGAAGAAGGATGAAGCGGCGGGGAAGTTGAAGGACACTAGCAACAAGGCTGCCAATAGTCATGTATTAGTACCAACCACCGCCTCCATTAAGGAGGCCGATGACGAACCCGCCATTAACTGGGCGGACAATGCAGTTGGAGTTGCCTTGTATGCTGCCCTACGTGTGCGTTGGATGATGGACAGTGGTGCTACACACCACATCACACCACATCGGTCCAACTTCAAGGACTATACCCCATGCAAAGGTGCTGTGCGCCTTGGGGACAAGTCCACAATCGACCAAGTTGGCGTAGGCTCCGTCGTCTTCACTACGAGCCAGGGCCTTCCAATCACCCTCAATAATGTGCTACACCTTCCACAGGTGAAGACACGCTTCTTGTCGACGCGTGCCTTAGCACAAAAGGGTGCGGAAGTGGCCTTTGACAGTGGCTCGTTTAAAATATCTGTCAAAAAGCAATGTGTAGCTGTTGGCTACTTGGAGGACAACCTTTATTGGTTGGACGCTTCAAGAATTGGCCTCAATGCTCACGGCAAAAGTGCTGCCACCACTCTTGAAATCTGGCATCAGCGCATGGGACACATCTCCTCTGCTGCTCTCAAGTCGTATGGTCCCTCTGCCACTACTGGCATGGACATTGACAGCTCTACCACGCATACTGCTGTGTGTCGTGGGTGCGAGTTGGGTAAATCCACTCGCCAACCTTTCTCTGCGTCCTCCACCAAAAGGACAACCCGTATCTTTGAGATTGTACACAGTGACCTCGCCAGTCCAATGCAAACTCAGTCCCTACAAGGCTCCGCGTACACCGCCACCTTCATAGACGACCACTCCAAGCATGCAGTGGTGTACTTTATTAAGTCGAAGGATCAGTTTGTGAAAGCGCTGCAGATGTATTTGGCCTGGGGTGAAACCCAGACGTCCCATAAACTGTGCGCACTCCACTCTGACCGCGGAGGCGAGTACATGGCGAGCCAAGTACAGGACATTCTCAAGCAGAGAGGGATAGAGCATCACCTTACGATGCCAGGTTCACCACAGTCGAACGGGAAAGCCGAGCGGTTTAACCGCACCATTATGGATAAGGCAATGGCCATGCTACACACAGCAGGCATGTCTAAAGGCTTCTGGGAGCATGCGATGAGCACTGCGGTACACATCTATAAC
Source organism: Lactarius sanguifluus (assembly GCA_021527775.1). Taxonomy (NCBI): domain Eukaryota; kingdom Fungi; phylum Basidiomycota; class Agaricomycetes; order Russulales; family Russulaceae; genus Lactarius; species Lactarius sanguifluus. Next base: position 129,232 of record JAKEYF010000136.1, on the reverse strand, counting down.
TGCTCTCCCACCCGTACGCTTAAGTGGCGCACACCCTATGAGCTCTGGTACTCTGGCAAGTAGGGTTTGAAAGTCCGGTTGGGTCCGGTTTTTTGACCATATTTGGTCCAACTGCAACTGCAACTGGTTGCCAAAAAATGAAATTTGTTGCAACCTCAACTGCAACTGCAAAAAACTGCAAAAAAACCAGTTGCACCAGTTGCAACTGGACCCAACTGAATGTTATTTAATCTATCTGAAACTGGTCTAAACTGAGTCAAAACCACTTATAATTAGTGTTAATAGGTACTTATAATAAATTTCTAAGTGCAACTGCCTTATAATGAAAAAATAATTAGGTAAAACAGCCAAAAAAAGCAAAAGTTATGAGTAAAATGATTGTTTTGATCATAACTTGCTCAGTTTTTGGCCGATTTGGGTGATCTTAGGCTCATTTTGATCAGAAATTCAGCCCAATCACCTGCTGACTAAGAAATCGGTTGCAACCAGTTGGAGGTCAGCTGCCATTTCGGGCAACTGCAACTGATACATTCTAGGATTAGGTACAACTGCAACCAAAAGTCCGGTTTTTTCCAGTTGCAGTTCAGTTGAGTTGCAGTCTTTTTCAGTTCCTGCAACTGGACTTTCAAAGACTACTGGCAAGGTACCAGATGTCTCACACTTGCGCATCTTTGGATGCAAGGGGTACATGCACGTACCCGCTGATAAGCGTCGCAAATTGGATGCAAAGGCCATTGAGGTCACGCTTATTGGGTTTGAGCCCGAATCTAAGGGCTATAAGCTCTGGGACCGCCAAACCCGCTCTGTCCATTTGTCCAGGGATGTGACATTCGACGAGAGCAGCTTCCCGTCCCTCCAGGGTGCTGAGACACACCCACCACCTTCTCAAGTGGCTTCACCACCACTACCTACACCAGTAATTGCCGTACCTAGCACGTTGGCGTTACCACCACAGCGAGCACCCTCCCCTGCACACTCTGAAAGCAGTGAGGAGGATGTTGAAGACATTTTAGACCCTAAACAAGAGCGCCCACACATGCCACCACCACCTGCCTCACCCACTCTTCCTGTCACACCTAAGCATGAGCAGCCCCCTCTGACCTCTCCACCACCACATCAAAGTGCAACGCGCATCATGCGCAATGTCCCTCCTCCCTCACCAGATATGCCTGGTGGCTTTGAGGACCGCGCACAGCGTAGTCAGCTGTTGCGTGAGATGGACAATGCACCTAGATGCTCTGCCTGTGCACCAGTGCCCAATCCCCGCTACTTCACAGCGGATAATGTGGCCACATGTGGTAGACAGTTGGGGTTTGCAGAGCTGTTAGCCGCAGCTTATGTGGGAAGAGATCCTGCATCCTATGCAGAGGCCATGCGGTCTGTGGATGCAGGTGAGTGGACAACGGTGTGTCAGTATGAAATGGATGCGCTCGCCAAAAATGGCACATGGGAGTTAGTAGATCTCCCGCCTAATCGCAAGGCAGTAAAATCCAAATGGGTCTTCAAGCTCAAAGCGGATGGCCGCTACAGAGCTCGCTTGGTGGCTAAGGGGTTTACACAAATCCCTGGCATTGATTTTGATGAAACCTTCTCACCGTCGCACGATTCGAGTCGCTGAGATTACTTCTGGCGTTGGCCGTGCTGGAGGACTGGCACATCCATCAGATGGATGTCAAGTCTGCGTTCCTCAATGGCGTGCTTGACGAGGAGATTTACATGGAGCAACCACAAGGTGTTACGATCACCCGGATCGTCTGCGAGTACTCAGCTGGATCTGCGCTTAGTGGGCCGGTCCGGGCGCTGCCGGTGCTTAGCTAAGCTTGAAAGCGGACTTGACTGTTGACCTTTCACTCCAACAACTAGCTTTGTGGGCTATATTATTAGGAGACTCAGATGGGGAACATACAGAGTAGACTACAGGTCTTTTATATCCTACACACTGGTATTTTCTATACTATTTTCTGCAAGCCGCGTAAGTGGGAAACGAGGATGCGCAAGTGCCAGCACGTCTCTGTGTTGTCACTGCTGAGCTGGCAGCCCTTTGCCCTGTGAGTCAATCCGAGTCATACATCCGAGAATAGATCCACTGCTGGCATTGCTGCGCAGTCACGTGGTCTGTGAGTCACGAGTCCGGGCCGAGCGAGAAACCGAGAAACCGAGACTGAAACCGAAACGTACGTGGGTAATGTCATGTGATCATGACACAAGGGTTCATCACCACTGGTGCAGAGACGAAGGTGTGTCGCCTAGTCAAGGCGATATATGGTCTCAAACAAGCCTCCTGTGCATGGAACTTGCAATTCCATGGAGTGCTACTAGCACTCGGCTTTAAACGGACGTTTGCCGATGCCGGCGTATATGTGTTGCCTCAACGAGAGGGGGATGGACCACTCTTCGTTATCGTTTACGTTGACGACATCACAATTTTGGGTGCTTCTCTGGAAAGAATTAAGCGTCTCAAGTCAGATCTCTCTGAGTGCTATGAGATGACAGATCTCGGGGAGATAGAGTCATATCTTGGTATGCGCATTATGCGTGACCGCTCCCTCAGACTAGTGATTTCAGGTCCAGTCGGGTCCGGTTGTTTACCCCTTTTGGCCACAACCGAAACCGCGACCGGTTGGTCCTTTTCTGGCCATGGCACAACCGACAACCGGACCACGACCGACCGGTGATTGTCGGTTGGGCGACCGGTTGTCGTCAGTTGGAACCGGTTCCAACCGCTGGCTAGGGTCAATTTCCGTACAGTCAATGGTGCTACAGAATCAGTGCAGATTGACACAAGTCTATTATCTATTACAGAACAAGTATATTTTTACACTAGCTACAGTTACATTATGACCATCCTCGCCGCTGCCGTGCTCTGAGTCACTGTCCGAGTCATCGCCGTCATGGTCCATTCAACTTGTCGTGCCACATTGTCGTGTTGCGCGTTGTTGATGCTGTTGCTGTTGTTGTCGTTCTTGCCGTGGTTGACATCGCCCCATCGTAGTCCATCTAGGTCATTGTCGTCTTGTTGGGTCGCGTTGTCATGTTGCGCATTGTCGACCGTCGTGGTTGAAACGATGTTGCTGCGGCCTTGCATCGTCGCTGTCGTGGTTGGAGCGGTGTTGCTGCCTTGCGTCATCGTCGTCGTCGTCGTCGTCGTCATGTGAGGCCCGGGCGACATAACCGGATTGGGGGCGGTTGGTGGTGCGTACAGCTTGAGGTGCATTGCTGCGTTGTCGTTGCTGTGATTCAGTAAGCAAGGAATTCAGATTCAGACCACGAACAAAACTGGCAAATTGCGGTGATCACTCGGGCCGGGCACAAATTGCACTTTAGGGACCCGTGACGTGCGTGACTCAGCCTCGGCATACACCCACCAGATGACTACGACAGTGCAAACAGCAACCCCGCCAACGCCATGCTAACCACGACAATGTCAAGACGAAGCATGGCCCCGAGTCAACCTACCAACTACAGGTGCCGTCCCGCCAACACAAGACCGCCGACAACGCAAGTCCAATGCGTCTGCCCCAAACGCGACTCCGATGACATCCGCTATGACACCAGCGGCCGGAACAACGACAACAGCTCAACCTTGAGCTCAACCACAACAATGGAGCATTCGACTCGACCACGACGATAACGACGACATCGGCACCCACAAGGCAACATCGAACAGCCGCAAGCCCACAGCCCGCAACAGTGACGACAACGACTCAAGACGACGCGGCAGACAACGGTGGTGACGCAATGTCAGCAGGGGGCAGGGATGACAGGCTCTATATTTGTGTTGTCTACAATAGTTTGTTATTTGCTATAGTACTACTTTGAATACCACACAAGATACCACGGAAAATGTCCACGCAAAAACGGTTGCAACCGGTTGTAGTCGGTCGCAACCGGTTGGAGAACGCGACGTAATCACAGTGACCGCAACCGCACATTGTTGTGCTGGGCCCCAACCGCAACCGAAAATCCGGTTGTTTCTGGTCGCAGTCCGGTTGGGTTGCGGTTTTTTTTCCGGTTTGGGCAACTGGACCTGAAATCACTAGCCTCAGACGCATCGAAATAGACCAGTCTGGCTATGTCAAGGATGTCCTTGAACGCTTCGGCATGACTGATGCCACTCCATACTCCACACCCTTGCCCGCTGGTGCTGATGAGCACCTTCATAAATATACGGGTCAGGCTACTGCCTCTGACATTACGCACTACCAGTCACTCATTGGTAGTCTGCTGTACATTCAGATTGGTACTAGACCAGACATTTCTTTCGCTGTGTCACGTCTGGCGCAGTATGCAGCGAATCCTTCCCCCCAACATCTGCGGCTTGCACAATATGTCCTGGCTTACTTAGTAGGCACTGTGGATATGCGGATAGTCTACGATGGCGCCAGTGGAGACAGCCTTGTTGGCTACTCTGACTCTTCCCTGGGTGACCAGGTTGACGACAGACACTCCACTTCGGGTTATGTGTTCCTATTAGCCAATGGTGCAATAAGCTGGTCCTCGCGAAAGCAAAAGACAGTGGCCCAAAACACTACAGAGGCGGAATACATGGCCATGACCGATGCGGCCAACCAAGCCGCTTGGTATCAGAGCTTCCTTTTGGAACTCGGATACGAGGTTGACGACCCCATCCCATTGCATGGTGACAACAAGGGTGCCATTGACTTGGCCTTGAACCCTGTCACTGGGAGGCGATCGAAGCACATTGCCATTAGGCATCATGTCATTAGGGAGTACATCGAAAAGAGGACCATCACTCTTATTAGAACCCCTACTTTGGAAATGGTTGCAGACAGCTTTACCAAGTCACTTGCGCGCACCCTGCTCCAACAACACAATATAGACATGGGCTTGTGCTAATCCTAGATTGCTGATCACGGGGAGATGTTGATAAGTGACCCGCGCGCACTTAGCGGCTCGCATGGACACGCAGATAACGGACTGCTTTAGATTAGATATACAGGACATGTAGATTAGATCATTATGATCATTACAATCTCGGACTTATTGTATTCTCTTATCTATGACATCACATGTACATGACATCATGGACTTCTCTAGACCGTCCTTGTACTATTGTCTCTGTACTTTCCTTTGTTCCCTTATCTTTATTGTGATGTCACTATGATATCATAGTCTGGACTCTTTATTGTTCTATACGCCTTGTTCTCCAGAACAGCACATTCCTTTTGTCCTCTTGTAGAACAATGCACCTTGTATTTACTGTGACCTGTGTTACCACCGTCACCTCCTGTAGCAGTATAAGTAGAGTACCATGTACACTCTGGCACCACACCAGTTCTCATCTGTTGTGTGCCAGACACCCATCTGCTTCACTTACAAGAACTACTCTGTTGCTGCCTCCAGTTCACCTCTATATCTCACCACAGTCTCCCTTGTCACTCTCAGTAAAAAAGAAAAGTCGGCCAGTGGTCAGAAAAAAGTCAGAAAAAGTCAGAAGAAAGTCAGACTGACTACAAAATGACTAAATGTCGTTTTTAGTGACTACAAAATGACTTCTAGATGACTATTCATAGTCAATTGGTAGTCAATTTTCTCGAATTTTCTTGGATTATCTCTTAGTCATCACATGGTAGTCAAGTCATCCATAGTCATTTTGCAGTCATTTTCATAGTCATGTCATAGTCATTTTGCAGTCATTTCATAGTCATGTCATAGTCAAGTGACAGTCACAATAAATTAATTCAATTTCACACAGCAATTAAAGGACAATAAAATAGATGAATAAATTTGTTTATTTGATACAAGTACATAAAATAAAGCTACTAATACTAGAGATGAGGTCGGGCTAGGGCGGTTGGGCGGGACGGGGTTGGTGGGACGTGAGGGCGAGGGCGGTGGTGTTGATGCGGGCGTGGCGCGTGTAGTCGGGCGGCGGCGACGGCGATGGTGTTGATGCAGGCGTGGCGCGTGTAGTCGGGCGGCAGCGACGGCGGTGGTGTTGATGCGGGCGTGGCGCGTGTAGTCGGGCGGCGGTGACGGTGGCGTTGATGACAGCGCAGGCGGATGGTGTCGGTAGGTGGCTGAGGCGGGTCGGCGGTGGCGTTGCTGGCGTGGATGGTGGTCGGCGGTGGTGATGGTGGCGGTTGAGGGGGCAGCGGCGCGTGCGGGTTGTTGTTGTGGCGGCGTTGCTGGCATGGGTGGTGGTCGGTAGCGGCAGTGGTGGTTGTTGAGGCGGTGGCGGGGCGGCATGTGTGTCAGCTGTTGAGGTGGTGGTAAGGGTGTCGAGATGGCAGCATCCGAGTTGTGCGGGTCGAGGTGGTGACGTCGGGAAGGCGACGAGGTCCACGAGGGTGGCGGCAGTTGGGCACGACACCGGCGGTGGGGTGGCTTGCGTGTCTTGAGTACGGGGGCAGGTGCGGTGGCCTGTGTGTGCGCGCAAAGGGGAGGGGTCGGTCCTCCGTCAGTTCAAAATGAGACTAAAAAAGAAAAAGGAAAAAGATTACTTACAGTATCCACTATGAGGCGCGAGTGGTACGGTGGTGAGGTAGCCTTTGAGACAACGAGCCACCAGTCCTGCAGCCCGGTTAGCGTCAAAGATAGAAAAAGGTACTACCCAACTTTGGCAGCGGCGGCGGCAGGGGGGTGGCCTGTGCCCAGGTCGTTCAAGTCTTTGTACTTGGTGGAAAGGAGGAGGTGGCAGAGGTGCTGGAAAGGCGGTAGGTTGGAATCCGAACATGCGTGGTGCGTGGTGGCCAAGTGGCGTACTTCCCCACGCCACAAATTAAACTTCAGCCCGGAAGTCGCCCGGATTATCATTTTTTATCCAAGTCAAGTTGAGTAGCCAACTACCTGATATCTCAGGAAATAAAATAGATAAAAATGTGAAAATATTTATGGAGCTAGATCAGATCAGAAGTAAATGGGTCTCATGCCAACTCTAAGCTATCTGATCAGCAGTTTTCAGGTAGCACAGTGATAAGTGCAGAAGTAGGCTAGCAGCTCAAGCAAACATTATTAGAGTATCAAGAAATAAAATAGCTATAAATATGGAAATATTTGGAGCAGTAGACCCCATCAGAAGCTGGGGGATCCTCTGCCAACTCTAAGTGATCTGACATTCAATTCCTGAGCTATTTAACCAGCTTGGTAACACTTCAGCTGCTAAGCTAATTTTAGAGCCAGTTCAATAATTTGGAAATGGCTGATCAGATCACTTAGATCCAGTGTTTGTATGGAACTCTCCAGGTCCTATGTCATGTGACAATGGGATGTGTTCCTTGACTAGAGGGTTGTGTTCAGGGTGTTGATCAAGTTGGCAGGATCAGATCTGATGGTGGGAACATCTGTAAACATCTGTAGATGCAATTAGCTGTTTGAAGCTGTTTGGCACTGTTTGGAGTGTCCTCAAACTGCTCCAAACTGCTCCAAACACCTACTGCATTTAATTTACAGATGCGCTCAAGTTGTGTGAAGTTGATGCAACTGAAACTCTCCAGACCCTTGTGTCCAAGGATGACCAAGTGGTACTCATGCATCGTCAATCTGAGTTGACTTAGACTCTTCACTCTCCAGTTGTCCCAAATAACATAGTAGTACTCCTTCCACTTAATGCCCCTGTGGTGGCATTGCAAACTTGAATGACATGCATCAGTGACATCATCATCACCAGGCATAGCATCAGTCATCCACATCTACAATAACATTTTAATGATGTTTGTAATAGTTCAGACCTAATAAACCAACATAGTAGATCCAACTCACATGTACTCCAGTTTCTTCTGTACTCCAATTAGTGCATACCAGGGTATGAGATTCCCAACCCTTACCCTTACCCTTCTATACCCATACCCCAACCCCCAGGGTTTGGTCAAGGGCTCACTTGATACTGTGAATGATACAGTGTCCACAATATTTTTTAAGGGACAAAAAACTGGTATCATAGATGGAAAACACTTCATGAAGTCTGACTTTTGATCTTTGTACCCCTCAGAGGTGAAATCCGAGATTTCATAGTACCCTTTCCCTGACCCTTCAAAACCCCTGACCCTTGAGTAAGGGTCAGGGGTTTATGGAGGGTATGAGATTTCCAACCCTTACCCTTACCCTTTCATACCCTTACCCCCAACCCCCAGGGGTTTGAAAACCCCTGGTATGCACTAACTCCAATGCAATCATAACATCCTCTCCCTTCCCCAAACTTCTCCTTCTCAATGTCCCCTCCCCTATCCCCCTACTAGTATTTTCCATTCCCATGTTCACCCAACCCATCTTCCTCATCCTTGTTCCTCTCCAATTCCCTTTCCCCTTTCCATGTCCCTTGTATTCCCCTATATTAGTGATGGGAATGCTCTCCTTTCATATTTCCATTCCCCACCTATATATTTCCCATCCCCCCCATCCTCATATCCCCTATCCTCCCCCATCCTCACAATTTCCTCCCTTCTTCCCATTTCCCCCATCCCCCATAACTGTAATTTACTATTTTAAAAAACACTGATTTCTTATTATTCTTCAATTTAATTTTGATCAATTAACTGTATCAATGTTTATTCCAATATCTTCATTAATTCATTCCCATCCTCCCCTCCCCCATCCCCCCCCTTCCCATATTCCCCTCTCCATATCACATTCCCCTCCCCCATCCCCATATGGGCCACATCCTCTCCTATATTCCCTCTCCGTGTTCCCCTCTCCCATCCCCATGTTTCCATATCCCCCATCCTCACACTGGCATTCTCCCCCTCATCCCCATGTTCTCCTCCCCCATCCCCATATCCCCCCTCCCCATGTTCCTCTCCCCCATCCCTATGTTCCCCTCCCAATATCCCCACATCCCCTTCCCCATGTTCCCTTCCCCCATCCCCATGTTTCCCTCCCCTATCCCCATATCCCCATACCCCCCTCCCCATGTTCCCCTCCCCCATCCCCATGTTCCTCTCCCCCATCCTCATATCCCCTTCCCCATGTTCCTCTCCCCCATCCTCATATCCCCTTCCCCATGTTCCTCTCCCCCATCCCCATATCCCCTCCCCATGTTCCCCTCCCCCATCTCCATGTTTTCCTCCCCTATCCCCATACCCCCCTCCCCATGTTCCCCTCCCCCATCCCCAAGTTCCTCTCCCCCATCCTCATATCCCCCTTCCCCATGTTCCTCTCCCCCATCCTCATATCCCCTTCCCCATGTTCCTCTCCCCCATCCCCATATCCCCTCCCCATGTTCCCCTCCCCCATCCCCATGTTTCCCTCCCCTATCCCTATATCCCCATACCCTCCTCCCCATGTTCCCCTCCCCCATCCCCATGTTCCTCTCCCCCATCCTCATATCCCCCTTCCCCATGTTCCTCTCCCCCATCCCCATATCCCCCCTTCCCCATGTTCCTCTCCCCCATCCCCATATCCCCTCCCCATGTTCCTCTCCCTCATCCCCATGTTTCCCTCCCCCATCCCCATATCCCCCTTCCCATGTTCCCCTCCCAATATCCCCACATCCCCCCTCCCCATGTTCCTCTCCCCCATCCCCCCATCCCCATATCCCCATATCCCCCTGCCCCATGTTTCTCTCCCCCATCCCCTCCCCCATCCCTATATCCCCCCTTCCCATATTCCCCTCCCCCATCACCATATCCCCCCTCCCCATGTTTCTCTCCCCCATCCTATTGTCATGTTCCCCTCCCCCATCCCTATATCCCCCCTTCCCTTATCCCCCCCCCCACCCCCACATCTCCCCTCTCCATATTCCCCTCCCCTATGTTCCCCACCCCTATCCCAATATACCCTCCCCATATTCCCATATTCCCCATACCTATCCCACTTGCATCCAATTGAAGTTTTTCTCCAAGTAATATGACTTTGAACTGACTACAAGCTGACTACAAAATGACTATCTCTTGACCTTGGTGAAATTTCTGACTAACATCTGACTACTCTCTGACTACTCTCTGACCACTGGCCGACTTTTCTTTTTTACTGAGGGTCACATGCCAGGTCACATGACGGCGACTCCTTGAATCCTTCTCATATCTCTGCGGGACAGTAATCAGCCCACTTGTCACATGTGAGGCACCCATATTCTGTCGGGTCCCCAGTCTTTGCATTGCAGATTGCCGTTTGTCGTGTTGGCATTGCGGAAACCATAACACAGTAGCAAATATATGAAACATGATGAAAATACTAATAACTTGAAAAATAACTCTCACTAACAACATATTCAACAACTAACCCTATGCCAGTGTTGTGTTGTTGCAGCTTGAGCCAACATTTTTGGGATCCTAAGTAGGAAATAAATAGGAAAAGTCTGAAGATGTTTGTGGAGGTAGACAATTTAAAATGCCAGAGCAACTGTTACGTTCCTCCAGACGTCTCTCTAAATGCCTGTTTGCTGCTGCTGCGCGTGTTCAAACGTCTTCAGTATCCCGTGGGCGACAGCTAAGGCGATACGCAGGGCGTGGCCAACCAAGGCAAAGGCAATGATGACATCGATAATGATAAGATACGAGGCGTCGGCGATGACTAAGCACGATGGCAAGCAGAACACTTAGTGGCGATAACCGGCACACTAGCACAGATGACAAAGGAAGGGATGGTCAATGAGGCAATCTAGCTTTATACAATCTCCACAGTAAGGAAGGATTGACACAAGATATCAAAGCTAAGGACTATAACGTGTCCTCAGCCCTCTACTTATATTACAGAGGGGAGCTTTCAAGCTCAGCCCGAATCCGAAACCCTAATATACCTATCCAATAGCACAACTCGCTCTCGATTCGCATCAGTCAGCCATACAGTCATGGGGTCACCATCTAGACCGCGTCCGGGCTCAAGCTCATCCAGACTCACATTCCAGCCTTAGCCTAGGCGCAAGCTCATCTAGGCTCTTCCGGACCGTTCGAGGCAGGTCACGTGCTGGGGTCACGTGATGGCCGATATAGGAAACCTATTCCCAAGGCTCCTGGTAGCGTTGTGGCGGGTGAGGGTCACGTGAGCTCACCAATCGTCCCACTTTCATGTGATCTGTGGGGTATTCCCCCGACTCCAGCAGGCGTTCGAGCACTGCTGTGGCTCCTCGTACTTCGCGTGCCCATTTGGCATCGTCTTGCGCGTCCTCCCAGTAGTCTCTCTGGCTACGTCCTGGCTGCGCCGTGACAGCAACTCTAAGTAATCCAATTAGGTATTCCTGAGTTATTTTACTTGCTTAACAATGAGCTTGGCTTGCAAATAACCAAGTCAGCTGCAGTCAAATAACTTAGGAACAGCTGATTGGATTACTTAGAGTTGACACCTAGCATCTGATCTGATACAACTCCACACATATTCTCAGAGTTTTATCTATTTTATTTCCTGAGATTCCAAAAATGTACTGAATGACTGTGGTATTTTATAAAGATTACCATGTGAAAATTTTTAACAAGATACATAATATAACCTTTATGATATTCTGACAATATTGTGGAAAATGAAATATATATTGACCACACAGATTATGCCTTGAAATTGCATTGTCAATATTTAGTTACCTTATCAACATTTTATGTATGAAAAATTGTGAAGAAAAAATACCTTTTCTTATAGATGCCTAAATTGTGTCAATGGTAAAAGGGCATTTTCCATCCAGTGATGGTTATATATTATTATGCTAAATTCAGATTAAAAAATGTTGTTAAAATGATACTTACTTGATATAATCTTGTTACAATCTCTTTGGTTGGAAAGTGGATATTCTTCTACAATGTTTTACATAGAAAGAGGTTAGAAAAATGCAAATGATACTTCTTTATTTCAAGTGTAAATGCTGGTTTGGCTCTCATTTTTAAAGCTATATCTAGATGAAATTCTTGAAGACTAATTTTTTTTCCCACTCTATAAATTGTGAAAATTTCATATTATATAAATACCATTTTGATATCACTTTTTAACATGAATCTGGCTTAATAGTAGATAATTATCAGATTCACATTTTTGACCATAAAAAATAAGGAATTCCCTCTTATTATAGAAGTGTTAAAAGATTTTCAGCATAAAAATGGGAATTTCCTTCTAGTGTGTTCAGGGCCAAGTTCAAAGTATTCAACAGTGTTTAAAGTGTTGAACATATTAATTAGCACACTTAAATCCTCTGATCTGAGGATAACAGTTCCTCTTGAGTCTACTCTACAGGGTCTTGGGGTAACTGTTTACTGTTTACTATTTAGTTTATTTACTTCATACCAACATGCCAGTAAATATATGGTAAAAGTAAACCATGTAAATAGTTTCAAAACTGTTTTAAACCTAAATGGTTGAAGCCTTAGGACTCCGAATAATGGTCCACAGATCATCCTTACCAAGTTTTTCATGCCCATAGATGGGCCAAAGTTGCATGAGACAAGGATCCCACTCTGGCCCTGAGGGTGCTGTGAAGATATCCTTGGAGGTGCGAAATATTAACTTGGGACCCTGGCACCTGGGACCCCAGATACTGAAGTAATAGAGGTGAGCCTCAAGCTTGGAGACATCATAAGGAGAGGTCTTGATGGAAGAAAAGGTGGAGTAGTCTGAATTGCTGTTGTCGGATGGGGGGCCCCTGTCAATCCCCTTGGAGAAGTACATGGTGCACTCCTTGTTGAATGCTGGTGAGTGGACATAAATCTCTAGTCAGTGGCATCAGCAAAACAACATAAACTTAACCCAGCTTTTTTCATCACTTAAATTTGAACATTCTGTCACTAAGCCATCAGCAATTCTAAGCAACCATTAAGCTCCTCAACCAAATATAAGGTGTTTCAGAGCCTGACTTTTATGTAGTTTAAATTTACAAGAGTACTGAGTGTTACTAAGAAAATAAGACTTGGATGTTGCAAATCCAAAGCAAGACTCAAGCAAGACTGACTATTTGAGACTGACAATGACAGTGGCTAGTGATGTCAACGAGTTATGCCCAAACGAGTCTACTCACGAGTGTGACTCGTTTGTGACGAGTACTCGTGCCTGAATACTCCCACGAGTACGAGTTGACGCTTTCCCGAGCACGAGTACTCGTGGTAACACTGGCATAAATGCCTTGGTCCTAGCCTTTAGTGTATCATAATCTTGCAAATGAAATTTATTTTCTATCAAGCTTATACAATGTATCTAAACGCTACATAGCTCACCCTCAGTAAAAAAGAAAAGTCGGTGAATAGTCAGAGTCTAGTCAGAGTCTAGTCAGATGGAAGTCAGATATTTCACCAAAGTCAGGAAATAGTCATTCTGTAGTCAAATAAAGTCACCTTATAGTCAGTTCAAAGTCATCATAATGACTTGGAGAAAAACTTCAATTATGGGGATAGGGCCCATGGGGGAGGGGAACATGGGGAAGGGGAATATAGGGAAAGGGGAGGGGGACATGGGGGATGGGGATTATGTAGATGGGGGAGGGGAACATGGAGAAGGGGGATATAGGGAAGGGGGAGGGGAACATGGGGAAGGGGAATATAGGGATAGGGGAGGATAATATAGGGATGGGGGAGGGGAATATGGAAAAGGGGAATATATGGAAGGGGGAAGGCAACATGGGGAAGGGGGATATAGGGAGGGAACATGGAGAAGGGGAATATAGGGATGAGGGAGGGGAACATGGGAAAGGGGATTATGTAGATGGAGGAGGGCAACATGGGAAAGGGGAATATAGGGAAGGGGGAGGGCAACATGGGGAAGGGGATTATGTAGATGGGGGAGGGGAACATGGGAAAGGGGAATATAGGGATGAGGGAGGGGAACATGGGGAAGGGGATTATGCAGATGGGGGAGGGGAACATGGGAAAGGGGAATATAGGGAAGGGGGAGGGCAACATGGGGAAGGGGGATATAGGGATGAGGGAGGGGAACATGGGGAAGGGGATTATGTAGATGGGGGAGGGGAACATAGGAAAGGGGAATATAGGGATGAGGGAGAGGAACATGGGGAAGGGGATTATGTAGATGGGGGAGCCGCTGAGGGGAACATGGGGAAGGGGAATATAGGGATGAGGGAGGGAAGCATGGGGAGGGGATTATATGAGGGCAACATGGGGAAGGGGAATATAGGGATGAGGGAGGGGAACATGGGGAAGGGGATTATGTAGATGGGGGAGGGCAACATGGGAAAGGGGAATATAGGGAAGGGGGAGGGGAACATGGGGAAGGGGATTATGTAGATGGGGGAGGGGAACATGGGAAAGGGGAATATAGGGATGAGGGAGGGGAACATGGGGAAGGGGGATATAGGGATGAGGGAGGGGAACATGGGGAAGGGGGATATAGGGATGAGGGAGGGGAACATGGGGAAGGGGGATATAGGGATGAGGAAGGGGAACATGGGGAAGGGGGATATAGGGATGAGGGAGGGGAACATGGGGAAGGGGATTATATAGATGGGGGAGGGGAACATGGGGAAGGGGGATATAGGGATGAGGGAGGGGAACATGGGGAAGGGGATTATGTAGATGGGGGAGGGGAACATGGGAAAGGGGAATATAGGGATGAGGGAGGGGAACATGGGGAAGGGGGATATAGGGATGAGGGAGGGGAACATGGGGAAGGAGATTATGTAGATGGGGGAGGGCAACATGGGGAAGGGGGATATAGGGATGAGGGAGGGGAACATGGGGAAGGGGATTATGTAGATGGGGGAGGGGAACATGGGGAAGGGGAATATAGGGATGAGGGAGGGGAGCATGGGGAGGGGACTATATGAGGGCAACATGGGGAAGGGGAATATAGGGAAGGGGGAGGGCAACATGGAGATGGGGGATATAGGGATGGGGGATATAGGGAACATGGGGAAGGGGATTATGTAGATGGGGAGGAGACAATAGGGATGAGGGAGTAGAACATGGGGAGGGGGATTATAGGAATGGGGGAAGGGAACATGGGGAGGGAAAAATGGGGAATGGGGGGGAACATGGGGAGTGATGAGGAAGGGGGAGGGGAACATGGAGATGGGGAGGGGAACATGGGGATGGGGATTATGTAGATAGGGGAGGGGAGCATGGGAATGGGAATGGGAAATATGGGGGAGGGGAGGGAAACATGGGGAAGTGAGATATGAGGAAAGAGGAGGAGAACATACCACTGGTGATTATTATATGTGAGTTGAACAAATAAAAGATCTCTGTTGAAGATGAGCAGCTTATTTAAGTTAGGAAAGAGTAAATGGGTTGTGTTTCAATCAAGAGTGTTGCTTTGCCACAATTCCTGAGCATATTTATGCATACTCCATGATTATTTCACTAAGTCATTTTGACTTGGAGCTGACTACAAAATGACTACCTTCTGACTTTGGTCAAATTTCAGACTGACTACTATCTGACTTCTGGCTGACTTAGATACTTGGAGCTGACTACAAAATGACTACCTTCTGACTTTGGTCAAATTTCAGACTATCATCTGACTACTATCTGACTTCTGGCTGACTTAGATATTTTGTTGGCTCCTTTCTTTCTGATGCAACATAAGTTCCTAGAGAATTGGGGAAGTACAAGTACAAGACAGCCATTTTTATTTACCCTACTCATCTTCTGCTAGAATCTCTTCAAATCCACATTCCTCTGCACTCAGCATATCCAGTCCTGGATGTCTTCTTAGGATATGAACCCTTGACTCAAACTCCCAAATTCCAATCAGATTCATCAGCCTAGATGTTTCCATCACCCTTATCTCTTCTGACCATCTCCCACACCACCTCCCTACTACACCAAACTCCTCCACCACTGGACAGTAGACCACCAAACATAGGTTGTATTCTGGCACTGAGTAAAATGCTAGTGCCTCTCCCCAAGTAGGTCTTTTTGCTTGTATGTCTCTCTGAGCCTCAAAATATCTTGAGGAGCGTGAGGATTGGCCCCTTAGCTCAGAGATCCTACTTCTCAGAGTGACACCTTTAATTGTGCACTTTCCCCATCTCTGGACTTTAAGATCCCAATTGAAAGGCACATCAAGACATCCACAAATTGCCTTGAGATGGGTATAAAAGTCTGTTCCCCCTTTTTTGTCAGTCTTCCTTATAGGAAGGGACTGAAAAAGGTGCTCCTTTTGTCTCTTCTCCTTTCCAGGAATAGACAAGACTGGGTACTTCAGAGTCAACATCTTAGTGGTTGCCCTTTCAAATAAAATTGTAGACATATTGGCAAATGGTGCCTTTTTAGATCTGATTTTGTGGCCCAGCTCTCCAATTGCCCTCTCTACTGTTGCTTGAGAGCCAAATCTGATTGAGCCATGCCATAGAATATGATATGGGACATGGACTAATTGAAAGATGCACAGTCTACATCTTGAGACCTTCATTGGGTCATCACCAACATATAGCCTTTCAAACTCATTCAGGAAAGAACAAGCTTTTCCATGTAGCTCTGCCAAATCCTCTGATGACCTTGGGGAGATGGTCATGGCAGTTTCAACAATGTCTGCAAATTCTCCAAAGTTTTCCAAAACTTCCTGATCAACTTGTAGTTCCCAAGCAATTGGTATAATATACCAATGGAGGAGTGCCATCCATTCATAGACTTTATATTGGCTTTGGCGCTTTTTATATGGGTTTCTAATTGGCCCACAAAAAGATGGAGGGAGAGTCTTTACAGCCTTCTCAACCTCTTCTCCAAGAAGTTCTGCAACTTCTTTACTGAGGTGGATCCTTTCATCACTGGAACTGTGTGTTACCCACAAGTCCCAGATATGTAGCATGCAGTTCTCATAAAATAGGTGGAATGGATCCAGTGGAAAGAATGATGGATGAGAAAAGGCAGGGCTGCCAGTGGTAGAACATAGTGTGAGGCGTGATATTCCTGTCTCCCTCACAATCATTTGTTGCTCCTTCTTAGTCTTTGCAGATAGAAGCCTATTAATGGTCTTCCAGTAATGACTCTGATCCCGCATTGGTAGGAAGTAAGGATCAATATCAGGGCGAGTTGGATTAAACTTCTCCCCTTGAGGTGGAGAGAGTGGATAATATTGTGCCTTTGCACCTTTCTCTTTGCTAGTGCGTGCACCTTGCACCATACTAAAGCGATCACCATGAAGAGCTGCATGTCCAGCCATTCCATTTAACTTGGCTGAACCCAGCATATCTCCTTTGACACCACAGAGATATGCCTTTAAAACAAAGTAGGATGAATCAATTATATCCCATGTCCATATTCCTTCACTAGCCATGGCCATCTCCTGGAAAAGAGGATATATGAAGGACTCAATATTTCCAGGAGATGAAGGCCCAGGAATGGCAAGGGGGATGATAATATTCTTTGCCCTATATCGCCTCTCTGGTGGGAGATTGAGTAGCACAACAACCAAGAGCCACACATTGGATTGTTTCTTCATGGTGAGCTGAGCACCATCAGTAGAGATTGTAATGGCAGTATCTCTGGCATCTTTAAATAGCCCCATATTTTTATAGTGATCAATATGATTTGCAGAGTTGGCAAAATCAGAATATGTCTGCCTATTGGCACCTGAAGCCACTGCAAGGAGTTTGAGAGTCTCCTGCAAGCACCTGTCTCTGTATCTCATCTCCTCTGATGTTTCTGCAACTGAATAGTGTGACTGAATAATGGGAATGATGGGAATATAAAGCATTTGTGCCCTTGGCTTTTGTAAAGCCCTAGGACCCAGCTTTTGCTTATAGCGTGGTTCATTGCAAATTTTTCCATCACGGGAGTGTGTGCAAAGGGTTTGAGACTGAAAGTCCCCAGTATAAGCTATGCAACTCCTGGGGCACATGTCAATAAATGATGGTGTAAGCCCAGTAAGCTTCTCCGCCAACTTCCGCACAGCATAAAGGCTGAGGATCTCCACATCTGTGGCCTCTGAAAGCACTTTAGCATGAGAGCCATAGGCTTTTACTGTGCCTTGAGACTCTGTCCATGCAAAGTAGTGCTGAAGGGACAGCACTTCTGCCCTAGATAGAGCATATTCCCCTGGGGGACCAGAAGGGGGAGGGGGAAGAGCATAGTCCCCTAACAGCTTCTTCTGGAGCTGTACAACAGCCTCTGGCAAAGAGGGACTTGCCCTGCTTGTCTGACTAGACTCCTCCAATGCCTCAGATAGTAGGGCTGAGTCTTCTATCTCAGCAACATCCTCCGCAAACATATCTGAAAAGTCAGAGTCATAACCCAAGTCCACAGACTGAGGGGGGGCTTCTAAGATCTCCTCAGCAACCTCAAATAGAGCAGATTGGCCATCAGAGCTAGATAGATCATCCTCAGAGCCAGACATATCCCCAGAGTCAGATGAATCCCCAAAAATTGCAGAGGCAAGCACAGAGGGCTCCATAGGATCACTGGCACTATTGTAGCCTGGGAGATCTGTAATTGTGTAGCTTAGATACCAATATATCAAGAGATTTGACTTACCATCAACATCTGTCATCACAGCATCAGCATCTCCCACTGCACTCCCAGCAGCATGAAAATCTTATTTAAAAAATTGAGCTAGGAACCAAAGCATAATAAAATTGTACCAACCATCAGTCTCCCTCTGAGCCCCTTCTGGGCCTTCATGGAGTGGTGCTGGTGCAACAGAGGTATTATCTAGATTAAGATCAATATCAAGGCAAATTAGTTTTGATCAAGGGCATAAAAAAAATAAACACATACCATCAGGATGAGAGGATAGGCTAGCTGTTTGAGACTCCACAGCTAAGCCAGCAAGCAACTGTGCAGTCTGGTCATAACAGCTCTGCAAGTAGTTGATGGTGTGCTGAGAACCCCGCAAACCAATCTGATCTAGTAGCTGAACTTGGTTTTGCTTAAGATGACCCTGTATTGTCCTTCTGGTGAGATGCTTCCTTGAGTTGCATTGGAAGCATGGACAAGGGTACTTTGGCGCAACTGAGGCCATAGTACGTGGTGTAGATGCGTGAATGAGTGTCGTTGATGGCCCGCAAGCCCGCAGATAGCAATCCTAGGATCGCGGGAACTTCGGGCCGTCGCTCGACGCACCGAAACAATGTGTAGTAAGCATTGCTTTTGCGTGACTTGTTGGTTTACTCTCGTTCGCACTCGTCACATATTTTTTCTCTTGCCTTTTTTTTTTTTGCAATGTCTGCTCCCCGCTACGACCTTTCTGAAGATGAAGACGACGACCTCTTTGGGGATAATCCTGGGTCTGACGGTGATGATAATGATGATACTATGCGCCCTCCCTCTTCGAGTCGCTCGAATCGACGGCCCCCCCACAGTTCCCTCTCTGGCAGCACGGGGGTTTTGTACTCTAAGCGTGCACATCCCTCGGGTGCCCTTCCCAAACACCCCAGTCTTTCGCCGGACCTCATCGCAGCTCTCACACACGACGAGCTTTATCACAACCAACAGTATCAGAAGACACACCAAAAGGTCGCCAAACTCGAGCACACGGTGTCTGAGATGGTATGTGAGATCGTCGAGCTGCGACGAACTTGTAAGGGAATTGGTAAGTCATCGCCTTCCTTTGTTTTTTTCTTCTTTAGCTAATACACCGTTACCCCAGCTTTGTCTACCCCTCCTGTCATGAACGATACGTCTCTCACCCCGAGCGACTCGTTTTCGCATGTTCTCTCTGGCACCGTCGGTGACCCTCCGCTTCCACCTCCCTCAGCCGGGTTAGTTCCGCAGCCTCTTATCCGCCCCCAGTACCTCCCACAATCGGTCCTCTGGACTTCCGAGGACGCCAAGAATGACCCGCTGGTCGGAATCAAGGCGAACAACAAATCGCGACCACCGATGGACCGGGCCATCCGTCTCCCAAACGGAACTGGCATCTCGAAATCCCAATGGTTGTCGATCCGTGCTTCCACCTGGGCCATCTTGCGTTCAAATCTCGAAAGACTTCACAGTACCGACCCGCGCGCTATTGACCAACCCCGCAAAAAGAGGTATTTCAAGTCGTTCTTCATCAAAGAGTGGAACGCCTGCTGTCGCTGAGCTCGAAGCCGCCGCCCCTCTTCTCACTTTGTGTGCGAACCATTGGAAAGCCGACGCGACTCTCGGCGCTGTATTGAGGGACAAGCCTCTTCCTTCACAGCCTCCCTCTCCCCACTCGCTTCCTCCCCAACAATCCCATCCCTCGTCCGAACTGTCGTCGGCGCCGGCTTCATCGGGCCCACAGACCCAGAAGACGACTGAAGGCGGCAAGTCCAAGCGTCCCCGTGCTCGATCCCCGACGCAGCGGCCCAACAAGAAGGCAAAGCACGACGGGCAGAAGGGCAAGGAGACGTCTAGGACAGGGACAGGTACGCACACACGTTTTATCACATTTCGAAAACACTAACTATGCCGCAGGTGTTTCAGGCGGTCTGCCCCAGTCCCCGCCTTCGCCCCCTGCTTTCCTCGCCATGGCTCGGGCTGCAGCGCCTTCACTACCCCGCGCTCGACCTAGGGCTAACTTCAAGGACATTATCGTGCGTCCTTCTGGTAGGTTTCTTTTTATCGTTTTTTCTGTCACCTCGCTGATTAATTCTCTACCCCAGCTTCCAACTTAATAGGTACGCTCCATCGGGCCATCAAAAAAAAACCTACTCACTTTCGAATAGATGTTATTACCAACGACTTTTCGACGGTCCCTGACGCCGCGGACCTCCTCCGAGCCATGCACGATGCCACTGACTGTGAAACGCGCAAACCGTCCAATGACGTCGCAGCACTACTCGATCGACTTGACTCTGCAGATCCCGATGCACCGGATGTCGACGACGACGACTCGAACGAGAATTGGGGCCATGCACAGTTCACTGCGGGTGGTCTGACAATTCGGTCGGCTCTCGTGGATTGGGAGTCAGGTGGGTAGTACTTCGACCGCGTTCAAGCTGATTGCGGCCACGGTTAGGACCTGCAAGGTGGCCAGGGCGTTGTGTACCGCGAGAGGGCGGTCCTCTACGACGTACCTGGCCGACAACTATCTCGAACTATTGTTCGAGCAGCTCCAACACTGCTGGAAGGACGCACAGGTAAGTCTAAAACATTGTCACTTATATTTGCTAACTATTGAACAACTGCCCCGCCCCGTACTCCTCCTTCAACCCAGTCATCATCTGCCTCGCCCCTCGCCCCCGCTGCTGCTGCTTCTGGTTCGTCAGACGCCGAGCCTCCCCCCTCCAAGTCCAAGCCCGCCCCCAAGCCCAAGCCTGCCCCCAAGCCCAAGCCTGCGCCCTCCAAGCCCAAGGCCGCGCCCTCCAAGCCCAAGGCCGCGCCCTCCAAGCCCAAGGCTGCTCCATCCAAGTCCCAGGCTGGCCCCTCCAACTCATCGGGTACTGCACCCGCCGCGCCCGCCGAACCTTCCCCCACCAAGCCGTCAGGTGCCAAGGCCGGCCCATCCAAGACTAAGGCTGGCCCCTCCAAGTCGGCCAAGCGCACCGAGCCCGCTGCCACCAATTCGCCCACCAAGCCTGCCCCCAAACGGGCAACACGTTCACGCGCGGCCAAGGCACACCGTAGTGCCCCGATGGATCAAGACAAGTCGACTTCACCGGAAGCCTCGTCGGAAGGCTGAGCCAACTCGGTTTTGTTTTGTTTTGTTTATTTTAGTTGGCAATGTCAAATGTGATTTTGTTTGGCCATAATTACTGTGTGAAATTCAAATTAGTTCGGAAATCTGTGTGACTATTACTTGACTATTACTTGACTATGAAATGACTATGAAATGACTACAAAATGACTATGAAATGACTATGCAATGACTACAGATGATTTGAATGACTAAGAAATGACTAATCCCATTCTCGAGAAAATTGACTACAAATTGACTATAAATAGTCATCTAGAAGTCATTTTGTAGTCACTAAAAACGACATTTAGTCATTTTGTAGTCAATTGACCACCATCTGACTTTGTACTGACTTTTTTCTGACTTTTTTCTGACTTTCCTTTTTTACTGAGGCTCACCCTTGCCATCCACTTGTGGTCGTCACGGTTGCTCCTCCTCATCGTCGTCGGCGGCGGCATGGTCAGTCCTGCTGTTGCTATCGATGTCAGTCAATGTCGCCCCATTGCCGGCGTAGTCAACAGGCGTCGCTCTGTCATCATTGTCGCGTCATCCAAGGTGTCTTCGTGGCCGCAGCCGTCTTGCAGTTGCTGGCATCACCCCGTCGTCATGGCCCGAGGCATTCGCTCCATCGTCGTCGTCGCATCGTCTTAGGCGTCGTCGTCGTCACTGCCGCCGTCTTGGTGTTGCTGGTGGTGGTATTGTCACAAGTGCACGTGGCTTGGCCCAGCCCGTGGGCCAGTCTGCATGTATTAGCTGGCAATCACCGGGCGTGGGAAGCTCTGTGTCATTCTGACTCATTCACGGCTAATGGTGAGTTGCTTACCACACCGTCAACCATGGACGACCTCAACATGTACGCCTGGACGACGATGATGGCAGTTGCAGCCACGACGACAAACAACCCCCTGCCGCCGCCCCACATGGGTTGACCATGGCATTTGGCGAAGTGACGACACACCGGCGGCAACAGCAAGGCAGGTCAACGATGACACAACCATGACGGCCCACGACGACGATGACCCACGACGACGACAACCCATGTCAATGACAACCCACAACTACAATGGCCCACGACCACGACAGCCCATGACCATGATGACACTGAGGACGGCAGCGGTGGCGACGCAGCAACCACACTAGGACACGACGGTGGCAGGGGGAAGCGATGCTGTGGCGGGAATTGTAGCTTAGTATATACAGTACATTGTTTGTAGTTAGCTCAGGCTATAGTACCAATATTACACAAGGGGCAGACTTGGAAGTGAGAAAAGTTCAGAAAACCCACAGAGTACTCGTTTCAAATGAGTACTCATGAGTACTCATGGCTCGGAATGAGTACTCGTGCTAGACGAGTCAAGTACGAGTCTTAGTCCGAAGAAAATGGCGAGTACTCGCCACTCACGAGTACTCGCACCAACGAGTACGAGTCAAGTACAAGTGCCTCTTTGGAACCTTCTGATGAGTACTTGTAACGCCACCAGCAGGGCGACGTCCATGGTTCATAGTACCTGCAGCAGGTCTAGCAGAAGACGCGTTCGGCATTATCGGACAACGGCGATAATGGAGACTGATATTGGTCGAAGGCACACGCTCGAAGAGGCGAGGCGAGAACGGTGATGCACAAGATAAGGGGAAGGCTTAAAGCAAGGCAGAGCAGGGTTCCCAAGATACAAAGCTGGTATTGCTAAGTAAATCAAGTCTGAGGACTCGAGTACGAAGACAAGCCTGGTATATATACATGCAGGTACATAAGGTTCGTACTCAGCTAAGTCCGCTCTATCTGGGATCGGGGTCCGTGCGCAGTCATGGAACCTACCAGAAGGTCACATGCGTATTGCGCCATCTATCGTCATCGTTCTAGGTCAGTCTAGACTCCAGTCACGTGATCATACCGTCATGAGTCCAGACCACGCCTGAAGATCTCCCTAGCGCTCTGTAAGGTCCCGCTAGCGGTGTCTGAGCCATCGGGAGTCTCCGCCCGGCTAGGCGGTTCCTCCGGCCCGCGTCCGGTAGCGTCGGCGGTCAGGATTCATAACAGTACTCATACTCACGAGTATAACTCATTGACATCTCTACTGGCATGTGATAACAAGTCCGCTGACTGAGATGACAAAGTCCATGACACATCTGCACTTACTAGGGGGTCATATCCGTATAGTAAGCATCCACTTCCATCAATCCGTAACAACCAGGGATCACATTATAAATCAACAACAGTGATTACAAGTCCCACAGCAGTGTGCATGGAGGAGCACAATGCAGTTCCTTCAAGAATCAAGAGCAACTCCAGACACGAAGAAGATCATAGGTGAGCTCCCCAGCATGCTGCATTTCCACATGGCCTTAGCGACTTGAACCTGATGTGTTCCAGAGTCAAATGGCCATGAATTTGAAGTTTCGCATTGCGTGGAAGAGTGCACAATCTTTTCCGACCATCTGATCCAGCAGGGTTTCGTGTGCCCCCCCATCTCCATCTCCATTACCGACCTCAGTGCACTTGTGTGCAGCCTTAACCCTTCGAGGAAGACACACCCATGATTGACACAGACCCCCACACGATGTCTTGTGCCCTGCGGAGGCCTGCGCAACTGCTTGTGATGCCTCACACCCCCCAAAACCTGTGCACACCTTAGATTGTTTCCTTGCCACTTTCTCTCTCACAGCCTGCATCATCATCATTTAGTTATTATCCTTATTATATGCAGTATTCCTACCCTGTACCAATGCACTCCAATGCATTGTCCCCTTCCCACTCAATAAATCGACTTAGAATGTTTTTTGGCATGTTCACCAAATAACCAACTTCGATGTTCCCACTTACACAATCAACTTGTACTCATTTTGGATGTTTGTATTTGTTAATGAAACTCATAGAATATATTACATTATTGAAAATATTCTACAGTCATTCATGGCTCTTTGGACCACTCAAATCTTTTTGACCTTCAGGAACTTGTTACAGTGGATAATCAATCAATTTAAAGAGACAGTATTTTAGTTATACATGTAAGCTACCCAGCGATGGCTTCAGAACCTTTATCAGATGATGTTGAACAATGAAATGGAGGAATCAGTGCGAAAAGTCCTTATCAGCCACAACTGGGTCAATAGGGTCTTTCAAAGTTAACGTATATCGGTCCATGATTGGACCAATTATAACATCCATTAATCCGATTTTTGGTGCAAATCTCATGATAATGTGAAAAATAATAAAATAAAAATGGACCAATAATGTCCAACTTTGAAACCCCCCCCCCAAAAAAAAACGATAATAAGACCCATAATGCATTATTTTTCATCTCTGGCAAATTTTCGGCAAGTACACTTTTTGATCTCCGCCTTGTCACATCCTTGTTACACTTGTTGCCATTGACGGCGTGGCCACATCAACTCGGTGATCATGCCGACTATTCCTCTTCACCGCAAGCTGCTTGACGGCCTGGACGATGTTGACCGCTCATTCAAGAGAGCACGCCTTCACAAGTATCTTGAAGACTCTGGCGTTAACCTTACTGTCGTCCCAGATTCCGATGCCAACGCTGACTCAGATTCCGAGCTCTCATCCATCTCCAGCTTCAGCAGCTTCTCATCGCTATCATCAGATGACGACGATCACGCATCTCATCTTTCCTTTCCCCTCTCTGAGGTTGAAGATATCTTTTATTCAAATATACAAGCTGACGTTGATTGACTACGACAAGAGGTCCTCACCTCAAGAGTTTTGCGCGACAACCCCAAGGTCAAGAAGGCCTCTCAGCTTGATCTCCTCAAACACTGGCGTGAGGGTAACATCAACCAGTACCGGCGCAAGGTCCGTGTTGAACCTAGCACATTTGACGGGCTCGTTGAGAAGATCTGTGGACACCCCATTTTTTCCAACAACTCCAACGTTCCCCAGAAGCCCGTTTCCACACAACTCGCCATATTCCTCTACCGCGCTGGCCACTATGGCAACGCTGCAAGCCCCGAAGCCATCGGACACTGGGCTGGTGTCAGTCCGGGAACTGTATTCAACTGCACAAACAGAGTAATGCTTGCTTTGCTCTCGCTACACAACGAAGTTGTCCATTTGCCAACTCTGGAGGAGAGGGAGAGCGCCAAGACCTGGGTAGCTGCGCAGGTTTGCCCGGAGTGGAGCGACGGGTATCTTATGGTGGATGGTACAAAATTTCCTCTATTCCAGCGTCCTGGACTCCACGGCGATACGTGGTTCGACAAAAATAAAGACTATTCTCTTGACTGTCAGGTGAGTCGTCGTTTTTTCTGAGGGTTTGTGGAGCTAACTTTGTGTTAGCTTGTGACGCTGCCGGACTCCCTGCGCATTGTCGACTATGCCGTGGGACACACTGGTAGTGTCCATGATTCCTGGGCGTTCCGAAGCACGCGCATATTCAAGGACCATGAACGCATCCTTGCCCCGGGTGAGTGGATATGGGCAGACTCTGCGTATCCCTCCGAGACTTGGAGTGTCTCGCCTTTCAAGAAGCCGATCGGAGGAGAATTAAGTCCAGATCAACGGACATACAACTACCACGTATCCCGGGTATGTCAAACGTGTTTTCTTTTAAATCAATTCTTATAAAATTTAGATTCGGATTCGTTCCGAACATGCCATCGGGCTTCTCAAAGGTCGCTTTCAAGCTTTACACGAACTCCGGATTCAAATCTCATCATCAAAGCATCATAAATGGGCGATCATATTCATCCGTTCATGCATCATCCTCCACAACCTCATCCTCCGACTAGAAGCGGGGAATTTTGACACCGATTTCCATGAACAACTTTACGATGCTGGAAGATGGCACGTGCCAAACTATGCCGACGAGGAAGGGGGCGATGATGAACTGCAGCAGGCGCGCCGGCAGGTCGAGACTGAGGGCCAACGCTTTCGCCGTCATCTCATGGCACGCTTGTTTAACAGTCCTACCAGTGGGGCAGGGCGAAGGTAATCGTAGTTTATTGGACTAGTACTACGCATTGTGGTATCGTATTTGTAGTGTTGAACGAACTAGCGAAATATCAAAGAACGAATAGTTCCCACCTCAGATTTGAAAGTTCGAACCCTGGCCAATGGACGGAGTGGAAAAAGAAAAGTTGTTGTCGAAGGCAGAACTGCCAGTGTCCGGCGTTGGGTATACACTTACTTGAGTCGTTGGCCCAAAGCTAGCAGATCCTGGAGAAAAGGACGTGCCACCATCCGTAGGTTGAGGAACCTGAGCCCTGAGCCGAGCAAGCTCAAGCTCGTACTTCATCATCTGCTCCCGGTGCTCAAACTCCTTCTTCTGGTGCTCAAACTCCTTCTCCCGCATCCGTTCCTTGATTACGAGGGCCCTCTCTTCGGCAGCGTACCGTTGACTATCGCGTTCATGCTCAGCCTTGAGCTCCATCTTCTGGCGCTTCGCGACAAGAGTGGCGGTCTTGAGTTCGTACGAACCTCTTGCAAGCTCATATAGCTTGGTGTGCTCGCTAACCGATGCCTCCAAGGAACTTTCAACGCGTGTACGCTTGCTGGAGGAGCCCATTCTTGCTGGCCCACTCTTTGAGCTTTGGCCAGCCGAGCTCGAAACAGATGGCGTCTGGTGTTGCATCAAGAGGTGACCGTATGGCAGTGGTGTGTGGGTAACAGGGGTGTCGATGGGTTGCGCCAAGTCAGGCCCGTTTTCTGGTACATCTAGAGTGAGATCCTGTAACGTCAAGTTAAATGCGATCCAATACAGAGCAACAAATTGACATACCTTCAAGTTGTCGATGCGGTCACTGGCAGTACCAGTCTGCCTCTCATCGGTACACTGCACACCACCGTCCAACTCCCACAAGCCGTTGACCTCCTCACCACCAATGCCACCTCCACCAACACCACTGGTATCGTCTTGCCCGTTGTCCTCAGGCTGCTTCCCAAACAGGACTCCAAGAGCGTCAGATTCGAGATCTTGGCCAGGCTCAGACGACACCGCGTGAGGATTGAAACTGGGAAGGGTGCGCCAAAACCCATGTAAGCGCTCCCACGCAGGAAAACTGTGTAAAAGTTTTCCTACCCGTATTGTTTAGTCAGTATAGATAGTCGATAGCATGCCAGTGAGAGACGCACCTAGGAGATTGCTGAGGTTTTCATCCCTCCGAATCTCGTCAACCGATAGCCCTGCACCAGTCCTCCCGAGCTCCGTGTTAAACTCTCGGTACTTGCGCTTCAAACTTGGAGATATCAGATCACACCCTATTCACAGACAGATATGACGACTTACTGTGTGATCCAATTCTCGACTGCCTTGGCATACTTTTTTGTATCCTCCTTTACCTCTTCACGAACCTTTGGGTCAGCATCAACGGAAAATATGTACAAGGCCATCTTGACATGAAAGGTAGATTTGGAGCCCTTTGCCACACGACGCGGCCGATTTTCTTTCCTTGCGTCGTGTGATGAGTCTGAGAAGAGTCGTTGACGGTCCTCGGGATTATCCTCCAGCCAATCGATAAGCCGATCAGTGCGCGCATCATCCCATTGGACCCGTGACCCTTTTTCGTGGGGTTCTTGGGGGTCATCGTCGGCCTCAGGCGCAGGTTTCTTGCCCGACTTGGTGGTGCGCTTGCCAGGTGGTTTGGTGTTGGCCGTGTTATTTGCTCGCGCTCTGGGGGACATGAGTGAGGAAAGTGATGGAAAGATGGCCAGAGAGGCAGACACGCGGCCAGGCAGAGACCAAGAGACCAAGAGACCAAACCGCCACGTATCCAAGCATGCAGTAAACTAGACTTGCATCTCCGCAAAATAAAACTCCGATTTTGTCGTCGCATCCTTCATGAGATCAAGATAATAGCATTAGGTGATGTAGGAGCCCCCACCCGTCCTTAACGCAAAACATGGCATTACTTAATCTATTTTGATTTCCTGATCGAGTTAATTTCCAAAATAAGGATTTCCAAAATGGTATGATAATGAGACAGATAAGTTAACTTTGAAAGACCCTAATGTCCTGAGTTCCCGATTTGACAGGCACGATGTAGACCTGTTCAGCACTCTTTTGTGAATACCCTGCAATCCTGCATTGCTACCTCTGAAATGACTATCTAGAGTTCACTATATAGCATGTACTTTGTATATGGCCACAAGAAGTTTGCAAAAACCCAGGCATTTCTCATCTGTTTTCATTCATCACATTTCACTGGCAGTTTTTGCCAAAAATTACAAGAAACAGTCTACTGCAACATCTGCTCATTATACTTCTACAATTTTTTGAAGGGACATGCATGGGTACTATACATTGTGTATTAAAAAAAATCCGAAGTGATTTGACCAAAAATGCGGCCGTCAGAGTCATTTGGTCCATTGACACAGGTACCCTTACCCGCGACGACCGTGACGACACAGCCCCAGGCCTTCGTCCGCATTTCTACCCTCTCCGGTGACATTGGCAATAGACAATCAGACCAAATCTGAGTCCCCGTCCGCATTGGTGTCTCTGATCTCCCCGAAGCTTGACCTATCCCCTCATGCTCTACCGCCTTCCTCCTAACCAGTTGTCTGCACCCCTCCTTTTGCAATTGACCTCCGGGATTTCGCCTTCCATGACTGACTCCCTGTTGATTCTGCTGCAGCACTGCGAACTTGACTCTACCCCTGCGCCTGCACCTACTAGTGACGACGCTTCGCTGGGTTTCGAGCGGCCCTCTTCTTCATCACATGGCATCGTTCTACACCTCTTGCTCACGCCACTCCAAGTCTCGCAAAACGCGTCGATTTCACCCCACCCGCAGCGACTGCAATGACCACTCGGAGTCACATCGATCGGCTCGGATTCTTCCACTCTCGAAGTCACATCGGGCCTTCGTCTTGTCAGTTAACTCGGATGCCGACAACCCCTACCGGTCAACGAAGTTTCGTCAACATTTGCTCCTTGTCTCACCCTCTCTTCGCCCCCACTTTCATTGTCTAGCTCCAGCTCTGCTCACCTCAACTTTGTGTTCGGTAACATCACGGTGTAAGGATACCTCGGGCCCTGGCCCCGAAATCGCGCATCTTCGGTCAATGCGGACTCGGACCGTCGTTGCGTGGCTTAGCTGCCCTACATATCGGTCTCGACCTCCCACGGCGTCGCACTTCGCTTTCGCTCCCATCGATCTCTCTCTCGTTTTCTCATCACACACTAAACTCTCTCTCCCCCTCGTTCGGTATTTCCATCGCCATTACCCACCCTCGTCTCACGTCGCCATGGACGCCAACACCGACCGCCTCGCAAATAGCCCGTAAGCACCCAAAGACAGGCCACGCGTTCCTGCGCCTCGTGCATCCATTGTTCATCCTCACTCCGTGCTCGTTGCCCACCGCCTCTCCTTTGAATACGTTACTTCGGCCACGCTGCCCCTTTGTCTCTGGCAAGGGTGCGGCTCTTCGTATTTTTCAGTCTTACTAATCTTTTGTCTCAGTGTGCGCGCCGTCATTCGCCATCTCGGCCTCCGTCTCGCCATCTCTTTGTTTGACGCTGGTTCCTTGCCCTATCCTGCAACATCGTACCTTACGTCCTCGGTTCTGCGTTTCGATCATCTCCGCGTCCCGTCCTGATTGTTTCCTCCATAAGTATGCCACCTCCTTCCCCTTTATCATCCCTCTTACTTCTTTACCTCTCCGCTACGCGTTCTACTTATTCTCGGAACACATCGTATATGGCTCGCTTGTATATAAACCGACGTTCTTGACTCATTAATGGCATTGTCGTTTCCCCCCTTTTCCTCAGTGTGCTTATCCCCGGAACTTGAAGTCAGGCCCTAGCGCGGGCACTCGAAGGATTAAGTGCGCTCAGCCTCGTCTCATTTCGTTTCGCCTCGTCTCGCTCTCGGGTCGACTCCCCTTGGCTCGCGGCTCTTCTCTTCTCTTGCTCCCTAACCGCTGCAAGGAATCCCCTCCGCTTCGACGAAGCGGACTCACGCGGACTTGGCTCCGTACAACGGTCCTAGTTTCGGCACTCTTCAACATTTCGGCAAGCATTTCCACCCACTCGCACAAGTTCTGGAGCAACACAGAAGACCTCGGTGGTGATCAGAACGGCACCTCATGCTTCAAGGCATGCGACACTCTCGGACATCGGCTACAGCTCGGACAGTACACGGCCCGCGCCTCACATCTCGTTTTCGACCCTGGAGGCTCAGTTTCAACACCTGACCCAGTACATGAAGACTTGGCGACGCTTACCAGCGCAAGTCGAAGACACACAACGGCTTCATCGCACCTTGCATCGCACACACGCTGCCACCTCCATCACCCTCATTCTAGCCGACAATCTCATCGTTTTCGACCCCGGAGGTGTAGGTTTCGCGTTAGAACCGGCTCGCCAGCGCAAGTCACAGACGCAGTGACTTCATATCTACACACGACGGAGTCTTCCTCTTGCCCTTTCTACTATCGTTTTGGCTCACAGTTTTCTTATTTTTGACGTCGAGACCTTGGTCGAAAACCCTTTTTTTTTTCTTAGAAGTAGCTTGACCAGGGACGCAAGCAGGGACGGTCAAGATTTTTGACCCCCTGCTAATTTAAGTATAATACTGTAGTGGTACTAGCGATGTGTTTCACGATCTCAAATTGTTATGTCAGCACTCATGTAATCTGCTTAGTCACAAATGTATGTGATGTGGCTGCACCTAACCTTATCCTAGCTCCGACACTACCCCCAACCCCATTACGAGTCTTACTTCTGTTACTCCCCGTCTGGCTAAATGGTACTGTGCCATTCTTGTTCCCTTCGTCTACATTTGTATTTGATCACCGCTAGCCTGTGTTCCAAGACAGCAATGGTATAGCCGTCAAGTTCTTCATACAAAAAGACCTTCCGACCGAGTTGCAGGCGGAGCTTTGCGAGACCATCACAGTGAGAAACACCCATGTCGTTTCGCCCCTCTCGACACACTTAATCAAAAATCGTCCTACAGGCTCTCGGTGGGCGTGTCGAGGCCAAAGTTCCGCGGCAAGGTTTTGTGTTGATTCGGCCCCACACCAACGAGGGGGAGCGCCTCATCCTCTGCTGGGACAGCCCCGATCGGCCAGAGAGGCACTTCGTTCCATATACTTACGTAGAGGCGTGCAAGATTGCTGGGAATGTTGTTGAAGCAAATTTTCGTGGAGAATGGAGAGGCCATCAAGTTTCACATCGACTCAAGCATCGCTAACATAAACGCCCGCGCGGCACTCAGTGCGAGGATCATGGTCGGTCATTTCGGCGTGTACGTAATGTAATCAGACACCCGCTGATCAGCTGACTTTGTAGCACTCTGGAGGCGATCCCTAGCGCATCTGCTCAAACGGCACGTGTGATTCTCGCAGACCCCAACACCGAAATCTTTCAACACCTAGTGAAGAACTATCAGGGCGTTCCAGGGAAATACGTCGAATCGTATTTATGGGTCAAAAAGTGCGTCGAAAAGGGAACGGTGGTATATACACCCCTTGTGTATAAAAACCCTGGTGGTAGACGCCCAGGGAGAAGAGTACGTTGCAGTATTTCAATTTTTAAGCCGAAAACTCACACAATCGTAGGAGGACCCAATTCACGGAGGAAGATGAAGAGCGCCTTTGCAATTGGATCGCCGCTAAAATTCCTTACAAGGAGACTGGTGGTAGGACTGGCAACAGACTCTATCAACAACTCTGCGATATGGTATGTCGCGTCTTCCCGTTTTCTCGTTTCTTGCTCTGAGAGCGATGCAGGCAAATGACCCAGAATACAGCTGGGTTACACGCCATACGTGGCAGTCTTGGCGTGAGCGCTACAAGAAGAACTCACAGCGACTAGACACATTGATTCAGGCCATCGTCGAACAGAAAAAGCCCTCCCTGGGTGAAAAGGGCCAGTACGGTTACGTGCGCAAACCAGAAGAAAAAGCAAAGAGAAGTAGGAAGCGAAGGGAAGATGGTCCGGGCGCAGGTCCATCCAATGATGATGATTTCCTCCAAGCTGGTCCACCCCATCCGATGACTATGGCGATGCACGTCTCCCTGTCTGCCCAGGATGGGCGTCCCCATCCCGGGATACCAGTGCCCCCAGTACCGGTCGACATATATCAACATCCCTCGGCTCATCCACACCTCCACGGTGTCTCACATCATCTAAACCAAATGCAGACTCCCGCGAGCAGTTCCATGGGTCTAGGCGTTATTCAAGATGGTGTAGTGGTCGTACGGGAGAGCCCCGCTGAGGAAGAGATGGAGGACGAGGAGGCCGAATGGGAGGTCAGAGTGGGCAATGACTCACCACCCATGTGGGGAAAGCGCAAAGCTGGCGAAGACCCAAAAGAAAACGGCAAAAAGGCCAAGGTGGGGTGAGTCTCCGCCACGTTTGTTAGCCCAATATCAATCGCTGATCGAGAGTCGCAGCGAGCATACGAGCGGTCACCCGGCTTCTGGAGTTATACAGCGAGATGGACCGATTCTTCACGTTGTGGACCAAAGTATCTTAGATATCGCGCGTGAGTTCCGTTTCACCGTTGAGGAGGTCCAGGAGCACTATGATCGTTGCGGCGCTATGGAGCGGACGAGAGCACGCTTCAAGAAGATGCGCGATACGTTATCGGCCTTGACAGATGATTCGGATCATGTTGCATAATGTCTGGGTATTCCTTGGCGTGTATTATTGTGTACCTTCTGCCTTCTTGATTTATGTTCACCATTATTATCACAACACGTTGGCAAGGGTGCGTCCGAAGAAAAGAGTAGTGCCCGCCAAGACGACGATGAACCAAGTTACTCCAAATCCGTGGATAACTTATCGCCCGCAGCTCGGGCAGGCGCGGGTGGCGTACTGAAAGGCTTTCGTCGCCTTGACCCGAAAACGGTCTCAGTAACGTAATGGACAGGGATGTAACGGCTATACCTTTCTCCTGCAGCTGCAGATGGGAACGAACCAAACATGTCTGGATGCTTGGGTGCTGGGGTCTCGCTACAATACTGTCCTCAGTAACGATCGTGGTATGCAAGTCGGCGAGGACATACGAAAAGTATGGGATGTTGCAATGCTTCATCCTGCAGATATCCTCCTCTCGGGGTCGTACGTCAATAAAGACGACAACAGGTCAATGCCGGCTATTGTTAGGAACTGGGAACTTCTGGCGGAATTGGTGGGGCTGGGGGAGACGGTAAGGTAATAGACTTCGCTAATGGGAGGGTCGAGTATTCGGGCCATGAGTCATTTGTTGGCGAGCCCAAGAGTTTGAATATCATGGAAAGAAGCTCAATTTCGGCTTTCGCCTGGAAGAGCGGCTCCTTCAACATAAGCTCGGCAAATATACACCCAACAGACCACATGTCAACAGCCGTTGAGTAAGTTTTTGCCCCTAGCAGGATTTCAGGGGCCCTGTGTTTCGGATGATGTGCGACTGCGAATGGAGTCCTTCAACAAGGGACACTCACCTATACCAAAGTGTGACGACGAGCTGCGTCATCCCTCCGACACCTACAGGGTCTCCGTATCGTCTTGCAAGACCAAAGTCAGGCAACTTTGATTGTGCCCCGGTTGTTCATGAGTAAATTGCTTGTTTTCAAGTCTCGGTGTAAAATCCAGTTGGAATGGCAATGGGAAACGGCGGACAAAAGCTGGAGCATGAGTGTTTTGATTTCGGATTGCAAGAAAGGGGAGGGCATGAGGGTAAGGAGGGTCTTTAGGTCGTGTTCGATGAAGTCCATTACGATGAAGACTCTGCGCAGAACCAGCTAAAGTCAACCTGAGACGAGGGGTGATCTTTACGACGCGTACTGGGTGAGCGTTTCGCCGACGACTACTTCGCGGATGCCAACGACATTATCGTGTCGGCATGACATGAGGGCGTTTATTTCGCGAAGAGCGGTGATGGGGAAGCCGTGCTTCTCCTCGTCGAGCTTAAGCTTCTTCAGAGCGACGATATCGCCTGTTTGCTTTTCTCTGGCGCGAAAAACGACGCCATAAGAACCTTCTTCTATCGAGTTGAGTCTCTCGTAAGAGTAGACGGAGCGAGAAGACGTAAGGGGAGGATGGTAGGTTCTTGGAGGGGCGAATATGCTTGGGACGGGTCTCTTTGACGAAGTATTACAAGAGGGAGAAACATCGTCATGTATTTGCCGGCGTTTTAAGGGAGGCTGAGGAGTGTTCTCTTCCCATTTTGATCTCTTACGAGGAGCAGCCGTGCCCTGCAGTGGCGATGCCATGGAAAGGTTCGGGGATGTCCGGGCCGTCTGGTTCTAAGAGGCAAACCTACCATACCATTGCTGGAAAAGCAAATATTCCGTGACAGATGGGGCTGCCTTGGATCGGAATGCAGTCAGACAGGTGTATTGGATCGGGGCTATTGGACCACACTGGCAGTATGGTGTGAAGATGGACAATAGAATGGACCCTCAGCCCTTAAATTAATCGATTGGCAGCACGACACCACTGATGATCATTTCAAGAGCTGGTCAATCTCATCACAGCCATGTAGCGCCTTGCCAGTTCGGCGTGCACTTTGCATCAGCAAATAATTTATTTTGGAAAGCACAAGAGAAGCGGCATTAACCGTGACAGTTTTGGCCTCAATTTGTTCAGTAAATACGAAGTTTGAATCAATTCTGGAGTCTTGTCTAGAGTCCCCTGCCACCGAAACCGAAGTGGCCCCGCGCATGTCGGCCCCTGCTCCCGCTTCTATCCCCGCTCTTGTTCCTGCCTCTACATCGTGCCAAGCGCCGGCTTCAAAGCTTGCTTCAAAGCCTGCGAAAGTGCCAGGATCTCCTTCGAAGTCTACTGTTATCAAAGGTGGGGCAGCAACAGGGACGAGCCGGCTATATCGAGCCGGTCAGGTGATGTATATCCGAGAGGGGCCGGTTCAGTCGGCGAGGGAGAACAAACGAAAGCGCGAAGTCGATCGAAGACAGAAGACGAGAGCGATGGCAAAGCGACTTAAGAGCTTGCTTTGGAGGGGAGTATTGGCACACGAGGGAAAGATAGAAGAGAACTGGATAATAATTCGAGAACATACAAGCGCTTTTTTATACAGTGTAGCTAAATTTTATGAGGCAATAGAGTCAAAGTACAGTAAAGATAAACAAAGGCGCACGGGCCATTACAGGCGTGAAACAGGAGTCGGGAAAACGGGAAAAGACGGGGGACGAGACCGAGAATGTACGGAAGAGGGGTGCGCGAACCCCTATGAGGCTGAAACGAGACTGGCAGCGCTTGAGGCAAAATGAACTCGGAAATAGGCTTGAATGGCCGCGATCGTGCGCGGCGGCGAGAGATGTTGAGGATTCGAGTCGGCCGGGTCGAGCGTGCCGAAATGCAACACTCCCCCTCACGCTCGACGGAGTCCGAGGTTCTGCGAATGTAACGCGACCTTGAACTTGGGGAGCGGCTTGGTGAGGATGTCCACGGTCATGTCGTCGGTGGGACAATACTTGATGTCGATGTGTCCTTCGGTAATGGTTTGGCGGATGAAGTGGAATCTAATGTCGATGTGTTTGGTGCGAGCGTGATAGTTGTCTTGCGTCGTGAGATGAAGTGCGGCCTGATTGTCGCAATAGAGAGGGGTAGGTGATGGGGCGAAACCGAAGAGGGGCTCGGTGAGTTTCCTGAGCCAAATGCATTCCTTGGCCGCGTGAGTCGCTGCGACGTATTCGGCCTCGGCGGTGGATAGGGTGATGATTTCTTGCTTGCGAGAGGCCCATGAAACTGCGGCGCCGTCGATGAGAAAAGCGAAGCCTGATATCGCATGACGATGGTCCTGGGTTGCGCCATCGGCGTCAGTATAGCCCATGAGGTCATGTCGCTCGTTTCCGAAGGTGAGCGAGTGATGTTTGGTGCCGGCGAGATAACGGAAGACGCGTTTGACGCCTTCCCAGTGAACTTCGCCGGGGTTATCGAGAAACTGAGAGAGGGTGGATATGGCGAAGGTGATGTCGGGGCGTGTAGCGACGGAGGCGTACATGAGGCTGCCGACGGCCTCGCGGTAAGGGATCTTCTTCATATGTGCTGCTTCAGTGTCGTCTGAGGGTGCGTCGGCTTTGCTGTAAGAGGCCCCAGGGACGATAGGAGTGGCGACGGGTTTCGCGTCGCTGAGAGAGAAGCGGGAAAGGATGGTGTCGATATAGCTGGTCTGGGAAAGGGAGATGGTTCGCGCGTCACGGTCGCGGGTGATTTTGATGCCCAGAAGCCAGTGGATGGAGCCGAGATCGGTGAGGGAATAGCGGGAATTAAGCTTCCGCTTGTAGTCTCGAATAAGCTCGTCCGAGCTACCTGTAATCATGCAGTCGTCAACGTGGACTGCGAGGATGGTAAGGTGTTTTTCGTCGTAAATGGAGAAGACGCCGGGGTCAGCGTTGTGAACGCCGAAGCCCAAATCCATAAGAGCGCGGCGCAGGGTGTCGTACCACTTGCGCCCGGCTTGTTTGAGTCCGTACAGGGATTTGTGAAGGTGCTTGACGTGCTCCCCCTGAGTGTCGTATCCGGGAGGTGATTGCATATAGATGTCTTCATCGTCGCTGAGTTCTCCGTTGAGGTAAGCGCCGTTGAAGTCGAAGGTGTCGATGTCCCAGTCGTTGCGGGCGGCGATGGCGAGAATGATTCGGAAGCTTGAAAAGCGCGCAACGGGGGAGAAGGTGTCGAAATAGTCGATGCCGAACTTTTGGGTGAATCCGCGCGCTACGAGGCGCGCCTTGTACTTCTCGATAGTTCCGTCGGCCTTCCGTTTGATGCGGAAGACCCACTTGCTGCCGACGATGTTCTTGCCGGCGGGTCTCGGGACTGTCGACCAAGTCCCGGCTTCTTCAAGGGTTGCGATTTCGCGATCCATCGCTTCCTGCCACTTAGGCCAGTCGGAGCGAGATCGCGCTTGTGAGAGTGTTTTTGGGTCGTCTTGAGAGTCGGTGATGACAGCTTCCATGAGCTCCTCGTCGTCTGCGAGGTAGGCGTATTCTGGGGTAGGGTCAATGTCAGCCGCGTATGCGCTCGAGGCGCTGTGTCCGGGCCAATCCGGATGGTACCACTTCTTCGCGGCTGCGCTTGGCTGGCCTTCAAGATCCGGGTCTTTGCCGAATAGTTCGCGGGCCTTGAAGGTTGGTTTGGGGATGCGCTCTGATTTGCGCGTCGGCTCTTCTGGTTGTTTGCCTCTGGCTGTGCTTCTCGGAGGCGGTGGCGGCGGTACAGTAAGTGGTCGCCGCGGCCTAGTTGGCGTCCGCGGTTCTTCTTGAGGTGGTGCCGAAGCGGAAGGCGAAGGGGTGAGAGGCGGTAAGGATGATGATGCCCGGGAGGTAGGCAACCCTCCCGGTACTTGTTGTGTGTCGCCGCGGCCTTCTCCTTCTTCGGGAGGCTGAGGCGCCTGTGGTGTGACTGGCACGATCTGTGCTGGGACGTAGAGAGGGAGTAATGGTTGAATCGCAGGAGGTGCTGGTGGACCAGGAAGAGCGGGCGCCGGTGCTGGCTGCGGCGCGGGAGTAATAATGGTCGACCTACGGGGATGTGAACTTGATGTTGCGCTCGACTGAGACTGAGTTTTTGTGAGGCCAATACACGCGATGAGCGTGTGGGCTGTCAGAGTCGTATCCGACCCAGCGCGCTTCGATTCCGCGCGCGTCGAGCTTAGAGCCAGTCCCAGAGTGGACCCAGACAGTTTGTCCCCATTCGGGGACGCCAGCGAGGTTAGGTTTGCTGCCATAGAGCTTTTCGTAGGGCGTGATATTGTTGCCTAGAGCCCGAGTAGATGTGCGGTTTTTGAGCCAAACCGCGAACTGAATAGCTTCGGCCCAGAGATTCTTGGGCAAGCCTGACTGATGGAGGAGAGCCCGCACGCGTTCAAGGAGTCTGCGGTTTAGTGCTTCCGCGATTCCGTTGTGCTGCGGGGTGTCGTGCGTGGTAAGATGTCGTTCGGTTCCTTCGCTCTGGAGGAAGCGAGTAAACTCGCGGCCGGTGTATTCACCGCCGCGGTCAGACCTGAGAGCTTTGATGGTGGCGCCGTGCTGAGTGCGAGCCCAAGATACGAAAGCGCGGTAAGCGTCTAGCATCTGGTCCTTAGTGCGAAGAATGTTGATGCGCGTGTAGCACGTATGGTCATCCGTGAAGGTAACATAGTATTGACGGCCCCCAAGGCTAGAGATAGGTGAAGGGCCCCAGAGATCAGAGTGGACTTCGTCTCCGAAGTGCCGAGCAGGAGGAGCCTCGCGTTCAGAGCGAATGGCCTTGCGCGTGAGTTTAGCGTATTGGCAAGAGTCGCAGATGATGGGAGAGCCGTCGTCAAAGAGCTGGACGCCTTCAATGGCGTTGTTGCGGACGAGAGAGCGGATAGCGTCGGCTGAGATATGGCCGAGGCGGCGATGGAGCGTATGAATGTCGACTTGCTCGAGTCGAGGGGCGGCGCTGGCAGCCGTATGAGAGTGTTCGACCTTGAATAGGCCGTTGACGTTGGCGGGGATGTCGCCTATGATGCTGCCAGTTGATTTGCTCTTGATCTTGCACGCATCGTCGTCGAGTTCGACTGAGTATCCGGAACGCATGATGCGGCCGAGGGAGACGATGGTGAGGCCCATTTCGGGCGCATAGAGGGTGTCGCGAAGAGTAATGGGCTTGGTAGTGTTCCCGTTCGGGACGTCGATCTGAAGATCTCCAGTGCCTATCGCATAGAAAGTTCCCTTGTTAGCAGTGGTGATCGCGCGAGGGGGAATGGAGCGATAATTAATGAAACGGTTTTGGAAAGGGGACATGTGGCTGGATGCCCCGGAATCGTAAAGCTCGATCTCGATAGGGGGAGGAGTAAATGGCCCCGCGAGATAAGCGGAGACCTGTGGAGTGGGAGTGGAGTCGTCCTCAATCTCCTCAATTGCGGCCCAGGCATCTTCAGTGTCTGCGCTGGCCGCGTTTCCGGAACGATTGTTGTTCCGGTTGTTGTAGTTGTTGCTGTTACGGTTGTTGCGATTGTTGCGAGTATTGCGATTGTCGCTTGAATTTCTGTCTCTTCGAGGCGGGCCTTGGCCTTCTTTGTCGCCTCCTCTGGCCCAGCAATCGGACTTGTAGTGGCCGAGTCTGTGGCAATTGTGGCATTCCACATTGCGTTTGTCGCGTCTCTGCCCATTGGCTGAGAAGGCCTCTTCCGGGCCACTGGTTTTGCCACCTTTTTCTATAACGAGCCTGTCATATTTGTCGGTTATTAATCGGATTACCCGACTTGGTTCGACGGAAGCGCCGGCTTGATCGGCTGCTGCGTTTATGGCGTCGACAGTGGAGGCGAAAGATTTGGGAAGGGAACCTAGTAAAATGGATGCAAACTCGTCATCTGTGACGGTTGCTCCCATGGACGCGAGCTGTGCTTTCATCTCTGTGAGGCGGGCGAGGTGAGCGCGGGCGTCTCCATCTTCGGCTAATTTGATTCCTGAAAGTTGTCGTCCTAGATCGACGGTGATCATCTTCGATCGCTTTTCATAGATATCTTTGATAGTGTCCCAAGTGTCCTTGACGCTTGTTTTGTCCTGGACTTCATTGAATACATGATCGGGGATTGATGCCGCGATAAATTCGTTGGCGGCGGCTTCTTCCGTGTCCCAGCGCTGCTGCGGGGTTACGGTGCCTACGGTTACCCATGTGGCGGGGACCGTGTCGGTGGTAAGGTGTTCGGACCATTTACGGTTCCTGAATGACCAAACCATGCGGTTTCGATAAGTGACCCAGTTGGATCCGTCGTTGGCCAATTTGACGATGGTTACTTTGTCACTCATGATGACGAATGCGGTAAGCGTGATTCTGAATAGGGAAAGGTACGCGCTGGTTTATTCTCGGGGATTTCAGATTTATTCTGCAACGGCAGGGCCCATAACCTTGTTATCAAAGGTGGGGCAGCAACAGGGACGAGCCGGCTATATCGAGCCGGTCAGGTGATGTATATCCGAGAGGGGCCGGTTCAGTCGGCGAGGGAGAACAAACGAAAGCGCGAAGTCGATCGAAGACAGAAGACGAGAGCGATGGCAAAGCGACTTAAGAGCTTGCTTTGGAGGGGAGTATTGGCACACGAGGGAAAGATAGAAGAGAACTGGATAATAATTCGAGAACATACAAGCGCTTTTTTATACAGTGTAGCTAAATTTTATGAGGCAATAGAGTCAAAGTACAGTAAAGATAAACAAAGGCGCACGGGCCATTACAGGCATGAAACAGGAGTCGGGAAAACGGGAAAAGACGGGGGACGAGACCGAGAATGTACGGAAGAGGGGTGCGCGAACCCCTATGAGGCTGAAACGAGACTGGCAGCGCTTGAGGCGAAATGAACTCGGAAATAGGCTTGAATGGCCGCGATCGTGCGCGGCGGCGAGAGATGTTGAGGATTCGAGTCGGCCGGGTCGAGCGTGCCGAAATGCAACATCTACTCCGTCCACTGGTGCCGGTCCGTCCACGGCAACTGCCCGTGCGGCGTGCCAGCCTTTCCAAAACGCCCACCCCAGGCACACCGTCAAAAGGTCTGGGGAGCCGAAGCGCGCCGTCGACACTTCCGCGCACCACCGTCAACTCTCAGAAAACCCATACACCTCAATAACTGGGTCATGAAACATGAAGTAGAGTAGGAATTTCTCGAGATAGATTTACACTTGGAACCCGCCTCGGGTTGGAGGTGACATACTCGTAAGTCAAGAGAGAGAACCGCTAGGCATAGTTTTCCCTTCCTCTATATCAAGTGAGGCGAGCGTTGTTTCACGACCGTTGGCAGTACCCGCCCTCGCCCCTGCATCCGGAACAAGGTCTATGCGTATCCAGACTTGACGCGGTTGTTTGATACTCATTCGCTCTCATAATGATCGCCAAGACTAGTAGAGAGTGGAGGAGTGCCGTCACTTACCGGATCTCGGCAATGAGGTCGTCGATATCGTACCAAGCAATAGCAATGCCAAGAAATCAACCTAACCGGTCGGCGGGAGAGATGAACGCGTGTGCGTGCAAGTGGTCTGTGACGCGGGTCTCGGAAAAGAGGGGTAATGAAGCCGATGCGAAAATTGGATGGGTGGGTATAGGGCTGGGTGGAGGCGGTGTTCAGTGGCCCAGCGGATGTCGGCGAAAGGAGAGGCGAGTCCATAGGGAGGAGAGAGGTGAGTAGTTTGGTGGCCGTGTCGCGGTCACGAGCATGTAAATGGATGGGACATGGAGACTGGTGAGTTTCGTCATGAGAACAAGAGAAGGACAGGCGTGAGGGGGCAGCTGACGCACGATCATGTGTCCCTTGCTCGATACTGGATCGGTCTTCTCACGGTAGACAGTGAAATTGTCATCATGCCAGAGGACCTCTGGTTGGGAAGTGGACGAGACGGCGGTGGCGACAGTGTGTAGACCACGCGTTGGTCGTGAGTGCGTGATACCGTACTACAACAACTTGAACAACTAAATTCTCTCCTATCAAGTTCTCTGGTCAGAAAATATGTTCGACACCTACCTTGATAAAGTGTTGCAGTGGTTCACTGCAGACCCTCTGTCGGACGACAATCGATGGAGTGGGGCGTGGACCGCGATCTTGAACACCTTATTCCCCCTTTCCAATGGCTACTTCCTTGCACCTTACCGCCGCCAAAATCAATGGTCTGCCCTCATGATTGAGGTCGTTAAGTCGACTGACCCCGACTCTGGTCAATTGCGCCCCCTTCTTGTCGTCGCGATCAAGAATAGCCAGGACTAGCAGGACCAAATCCCTTCGCTGGAACGGCAAATAAATCGTCAGATAGATACCGCCTTCCGCGGGACTGAGCTCGGGACTGCGGTTTCAAAGGTGTATTGGATTACTACTATCGGACCGCATTGGCGCTACGGTGTCAGGGAAGATGACGGACAGGGTCTGAGACCATTAATCTCTTGGTATGAGATGCTTCATGATCAAGCCTCGTACGATGATTTCCAAGGTCTGATTGCCCTCATTGCAGACCTGTGTGAAAGGTATGGTTGTTTCTTCGTCGTGAATGGTGATGATGATTAAATGTTGGTAGGGCTGTCTGAGTTAGAGTCAACAGTCGTATTACTTTCGTCTATTATGTACACGTCTCCTCATGAGCTGTCTCAAAATGTTCACTTGAATCCATGAACGTGCATGAACGTGAATGATCAAGCGGACCATCACTCACAACCACACACCCGCAACGCGTGATCTAATACCAGTTTCCCAGTTGACTGTCGCAGGAACAGGGCGCAGGAGCTGGCGGTCTACCTTAGCAGTCGGGTCGGCGAGAAGGTGGACTGCGAGTTCGTCAAGGTTGGATTGGGACGCAAACCGAAGTCGATTAACCTGGGCCACAGCCAGGACGACAAGTGTACGACACCGGACAAGTAAAGCGACTGGATTGC
Source organism: Lactarius sanguifluus (assembly GCA_021527775.1). NCBI lineage: Eukaryota > Fungi > Basidiomycota > Agaricomycetes > Russulales > Russulaceae > Lactarius > Lactarius sanguifluus. Next base: position 86,543 of record JAKEYF010000136.1, on the reverse strand, counting down.
CAACGCGAAGAGTAGGCCCTAAAGTAGTGTCGTCACAAGGCGTGATCGAGCCAGACGAGAAGTCAGACTCAGCGGTGCCAGCGGAAGTTGGACCAAAGCACGGTATGTTTTATACATGCCGCAACCGGCCTGTCGATGACCGAGTAGTACGAGGGGCCATTTGATGGCGGAGGGCCTTCGCATTTGATGTTTTCTGGCCTTGTACAAGCTTAGAGGTATTCCAAGACCACGAAGGTTTTTGCCCTAGCAGGATTTCAGGGGCCTTGTGTTTCGGATGATGTGTGACGGTCCCTTCTATCGAGTTGAGTCTTTCGTAAGAGTAGACGGAGCGAGAAGACGTGAGGGCTGGGAGGGGATGATAGGTTCTCGGAGGGGCGAATATGCTTGGGACAGGTCTCCTTGACGAAGTGTTACAAGACGGAGAAACAGTCACGTATACACGCGTATGCCGGCGTTTTAAGGGGAGCTGAGATGTGTTGTCTTCCCATTTTGATCTCTTACGACGAGACGAGGAGTAGCCGTGGCCTGTCGATGCCAACTAGACGGTCCGGTGACTCCGGCAAGTGAGCTCGATGCTGCGTCGCTGCGTCGTTTGCCAGAGCGCGTTTGCTCGCTCGAACTCACATTGGCATGCGTTCGTTCGGTGACATGTTCACCTTCCAGCCCACCTTCACTCAGGGTCTCGTCCTGGGCCAGTTTTCCATTCTCGCACTTCTTGCCGTCATCCTCAAATATTTATTCTTGGATACTGAACGCTCTCAAAAAGTACCCGTCTACGCAGATCCCGCCCCCCCAGCACTACAACCCTCACTCCACTCTGCACACGTGGGCGAGAATTCAGCTCGAGTAGAGTCTGAGCCAACAGAGTGGCTCAATGTTCTCCTTCACCAGGTATGTGCGTGTCTATCCCCACCCATCTGCGCCCACTCCTCCGTATGTTGAAACACCACATATGCTTAAGATAGCTGGTGTGTATCGCTCAAAATTGAGGGATGACCTTCAGGGAATCGACGGCGATGAAATTGTACGCCAGCGCGTCGAAGATTTCGTTAACCGAATGAGACCTTCCGGAATCCTGGTCAGCACTTCCTCCAAGTCACGATATTAGACGAACTCTTGAGGCGTCATAAGGACAGGACTCAGGTGCATTCCGTACACCTTGGCGTTTCGGCACCCCAACTCTCAAATGCACGCTCTATTCCTGTTGCGGGTCCAGGCCCATTTGAGCGCGTACGCTCTTCCCCATCCCTGGTCGTGTGACAACTCACTTTATGTACAGAACGAGTTCGACATGGTGTACAAGGATGATCTCTCCATCTCTTTATCGACCGCGTACCTTTTCAACTACCCCACGTTCGGGTTCGCCCGGTTGCCGGTCTCGCTCACAATTTCTCTGTCCGTGTTTTCATGTCGTGTGAGTTTTTCTGATGTTCTCCTTGCCCGCCCTTATTCGAAACGAGTAGGCGGTTATCACCCCCCCCTCGCCGTCTTCCCTTGCACCTGCCCTCAATTTCACGGTGCTTCCAAATTTCACGCTTGAGTTGCAATCGAGATCCCTCTTAGGAAGCCGTGCAAAATTGGCAGACGTTCCTAAACTTCACGAACTGATAGACAGTCAAATCCGACGCGCCATTGGCAGGTGGGGGACTCTGAGAATCCCACTGCCAGGCCTTTCCCACTTAGAAGCTCAGGCTTAGGTAGTTTGTCGCGATACAACGATTACGTAACATGTAATAAGAATGGGAAATACCTTTCGGTCGTGCCCTCTATGGCTTCACTAACGTCCAACATCGTTTTTGACGACATCTTCGTCATCAAGAATATCAATCCAGATGGCAAAAAATTCGACAGGGGTATGTTTAGGATATACGTGTCTCCCACTTGCACTCACCTAGAACCTTACAGTTTCCCGACTCCATGCCGTGTCAAAAAACTACTCCATGGACCTGACATTGGACTATAACTCTGAGATATTCCCCCTCAATATTGGCCAGGACGTCGCGCTAGCTCTGGCTAGCTCTCTAGCGCGTGGCCCCGCAGGTTCTCAAGAGGGTGCTGAAGAGGAGGATAGGGACCGTGATGTTTGGCGACCTGATGCTAAGGGCAGGCGAGGGCTGGAAGATGACTACGGCTATGTCATGTATGGGAGGGTATATCGCTTCGACCCTGGAACCGGGGAGGTCGTGTACGTCCTTGCTACTTTCACCTGGAATTTACTAGACGCTTCTTCAGGACGGCGTACGCATCGTTTGGCGGCATGCTCATGTCTCTGACTGGATCATTCCGCCATATGACAAATATCGTGCTAGGAGATCCCGTTTTTCTCTTGATGCGAAAGTAGCGTATGGTCTGACATGTTCTAGTACCATTACAGGTATCATAATTTGCACATGTAAAAACAGCTAAGGCCAGAGCATGTGTACGAAACGAGTGAAACGCCATACTACCACTTGAAAGTAATGTATCCATCAATTGTAGAAACTTACACTTCCTCCTCTGGATCTCCAATACCACTCTGAAGAATTGCAAACGTCGTTTCTGACTCTGGTAGACAAGGCGAGTCATAAATTCTGCAAATTCGGGTATTTGCGCGGCCCTTCTTGAATTGCAGGCTAAGTGCGAAATAGAGTGAGTATTGTCACCTGTCATTGCGGAGAGAGGACAGCGCACCGTGTGGTAGAAGCGTGTGCCATAATATTTCCTCCGATTGGCTTCTTCTCGTTGGATGCGTATGGCCCGGCGCCGGCGTCTGGACTTGACATGACTTGATTTGAAAATACAACAGCAATGCCAAACTGGAGCGCGATGTGAGAGGGAGGTTTTTATGGCCTTAGATTGTTTTACGAACCTCATCAGCTAGTCTTTGTAAAGTCCGAAGGAATTTAGAAAGATGCGCTTGTCGAGCCGCAAGCTCCCCGCGACCCACGTAGTCACTACGGTATAGTGCCGTCGCTGAGTCTACGATCAACAAGCAAAACCTTGACCGCCAGTGTAAACCCCATTCGTGCCACGATGATAACCCATACAGACCTAGACTCAGACATCAGAGCACTGGCGGCTGTGAGGAGTTGATGTTGATGGTCTGCGTTGTAGGCTCTTGCATATGCGACATTGTCGAGGACTTCTTCTCCGTTCAGACCGTAACGTTCGGCAACGGCAAGTAGACGGACAGGACGGAAGGTGCCCTCTGTGTCAATATACAGACATTTTCCTTCCCCCCCACCCATGTCGACAGGTAACTGACAAGTAACGGCAAGAGTGTGGCACAACTGAGATTTTCCCGTCCTGAACTCTCCAAAGAGCTCCGTGATAGAACCTGTCTCCATGCCACCTGTATGCTAGGGTATCGCAAAAAAGAACCCCTCAAACACGAGATTTCACGCCTACCTCCCAGTAGAGTGTCAAGATTCTTGGAACCCGTCGTGATATGGACGAGCTCGGATCTCCGTGCATGTACTTCAGTGGCACTTTGGAATCCCAGTGGAACAATCTTTTGCGCTGTGGATCTGTGAGCATGAATAAGGAGTGGTGCTGACCAACACTCACCTTCTGCAAGAATTTTCTCCGCCTTCTGCTCTGATATGCCTTTGATACTTATGAGGTTCTTCTTGGATGTATATGCGACGGACTCGACAGTGTGAAAGCCTGCATCTGTGAGCTTCTTAATGTCTTGGAGATGTATGCCAGCCTCCTGGAGCTTATCGACGAGCAGAGGGCCAGAAACTTGATACTCCTCCTCTTCTTCTTGTGGTGCCGGGGCTTGAGAATCTTCGGATGGTGGTGACATTGAAAGGGTAGAGTAAACCGAGTCATTAGCAGTAATCCTGTATCGCGATTGGTCACGTGGCCGCGTTACGAATATAACTACTCTACTGTTGCCGTGCTACTACTATTCGCAATTGTGTGCGATGTCTCTGTATCTGACTGTGTTTTACCAAGCTGGTGCTCGAACCACTGCGCAGCTTCTAAGTCCAAAACTACCCGTGGCCACTTGACCAAGTCATAGACCCCTACTTGCTGTGCTGTTGTTGTGCTGACCTTGTGCAAATTCCCCGTAGACACCTTCAACCCGGTGGGGACAACGTCCTTCCCTGTGACGAACAGGGTTTTCTGGTCCCACCCAAGTTCGTCCAACCTCCGGACCATGTCTGCTGTTTTTGTGCCGGGCCACTCGAGGCTCTCCACGATTCTCAAGTTGTGCTCCTTGACTCTCGCGCTAAGCGCGACGCGCATGCCCATCTGAATGACCTTGCGTGGCAACTTGGTAGCGAAGTCCCTGGGCTTCGGACCAAAGGCAACACCACCACCAACCAGCATGGGGCTCTGACCATCACCAAGACGTGCTTTTCCGGAGCCCTTCTGGGGCCGAACCTTCCGTCCCGAACCACGGACTTCTGCGCGTGTCTTGGTATTCGCAGACCCCTGACGGAGTGAGTCAAGATGATGCACCACACATAAGTGGAGAATGTCGCGTCGGATAGGGTGGGCGAATACGGTGGGGTCAAGCTCTGCTACTTGATCGGACGATTGCGTAGCATCCTTCGAGCGTATCAGGGTCGAAAGAGGGATGTAAACCGGTTGTCTGAGGGTGGAGACTTGGAGGACGTCACTTTCGAGATGTATGCATACCCCAAAAAAAAAAGCTACCTATTGCAGAACTTGACAATTCGTCAGGTGTTTGAGATGGCATAGCGCTCGTGGCATGGTCATGGCTACTACTTGCCACGACTGTTGTCGCATACGTTCGAGAAACGTTGGCTCGTAGCTGCAAGACGAAAATAAGGGCCAACAGGAAAAATGATTTGATGAGGTATCGCTCACCAGTCTAGCAGCGCCGAACGCTGCTGAGAGCATGTTTAAAGAACGAAACTTGCGATAATACGGAACCCTCAACTTGGGTTTGTGCCGACGTGGATTACATAATCAGTGATTTGCCGAGGGATCCAAACCAAATCGACTGTCGACGAAAGACCCTCAACGACGGTGCCAATAACGACTCAAAGGTAAGCCACATATTTCACTGCTCCCTATCCCATAGCGATGTGCATGGGTACATACGATTTCGATGCCTAGTTATGTCCGTGCTGGGGATGGATGTTGCCTGAATGTGTCGGATGACACCCCGTTATCACCAGAACTGCGTTGGCTGATTCTGTCAGTGGTGCTATATAGGCGGGCCCAGCTAAGATACTGATACTAGAACATGGCATCTTCCACCAAGGCCGTGCAGACTTTCGGAAAAAAGAAGGTGCGTCGTAATCGCGTGCCCTTGCGTCCTGCGTAGTGACATATCTTCTCCACTACTAGACCGCGACTGCGGTTCGCCTACGCGCGTGAAGGCAAAGGCTTGATTCGTATCAACGGGTCACCCATCAACCTTGTCCAGCCGGAAATCCTTCGGTTCAAAATATACGAGCCCGTTCTCGTCGCGGGAGAAGACTTCCTTCGCCAGCATCGATGTCCGTGTGCGCGTCAAGGGAGGTGGACACACATCGCAGATCTATGCAATCCGTCAGGCCATTTCCAAGGCTGTCGTCGCATACTACGCCAAATACGTCGATGCTTTCAGCGCAATCGAACTGAAGAAGAAGCTAGTGGCGTACGATAGAACACTCCTTATTGCAGACCCCCGACGGATGGAGCCGAAGAAATTCGGTGGTGCTGGTGCTCGTGCGCGCAGGCAAAAGAGGTGTGTGACGCTTTGATATTTTTTCCCCGAGATTCTTTGCCAATGAGCCCTACTCTCACTCAGTTATCGGTGATGGCATATACTCTTTTGTTGTACGTTTGCATTGTTAAATGCCGCTTTTTTTTCACTATCAATACGTCATGACATCGTGCAATGACTATGCCGCTATGCAATTAAGTGTATTGTGCTTAATGTCCATGTCCAAGAGCCCGATTATTCATAAGTGTATACATAAGGAGAACTACCACTCGCTTCTCTTCGTCCCGTGCGCGGTGCGTGTCTACTGCTCAATGCCCCTCCTTTTGCGAGACCTCTCGTCACACTCGCCCTCGTTGGCGATGAACAGTCGCTTGCGCTTGTACTGATCGAAAATCGGTTCAAATGATAGCCGTGAGTACTCTAGCTGAGATTGCCTGGTGAAGTCGATCTCTACGTCCGATGAGGGGTCAAGTATGAGCGGGGAATTGGAGATATCAATATCGGTGGTTTGGAAAAGCCCATCCTGAAGCGTTACAAAGGCTCCTGTGGGTAAGTCGGGTTCCAAGGGTTCCAAGTAATCCCAGCTTCCGCAAGATGAGTCGTCGCTGGCGAGACTACCATCAGAAGACGAATCCGAGACATTGTCGACGTAGGGACCAAATTCGTAAGGGACTTCGGATCCTGCTGATTGCGGGCGCGGAGGAATGAGCGCCGTGTGCAGTGTAGTTCGGCGGCGGTGCGGGTAATAAGTCCATGAGTGACGTTGTTAATGACTCGGGAAGATAAAATTCAATTTCGTGGCGTTGAAGTGATGAGGATGGGTTGATTCTGAAGAGGAAGTGTCGCCCGAGGAATAATACTGTGACACGAAAGTGTTCACAAAGGGTGGCGCTTCTGGATACGACAGGGCAGACCCATCTGGTGTAGGGACACGACACGGTAATACACCCGGAATCGGTAACGCTTTCTCCCAAGACTGAAATTGCAAGGGGTGAATGTGCCTCTGGAGACTGTTCCTCGGTGGCGATGGTCGTATAGGGTCGTATGTGATATCAGACGAGTTCGTTTGGAAGAAGGAACGTCCCCCCCGACGTCAAGATCACAGCTACTTTCCACGAACTTTCTCTTGCGACCCGGAGAGCGGAGGAGTTGGGGGGCTTGTGTTTCGATGTCGTCATCCAGATCAGAGCGATCTTGTATCAGGGGGACCTCAGGACTTGGTCCAATTAAAGGCTGATCCCTCACGAAATCGCCATAGCGGAAGTCATCCATATTGGATGGCCACTCTTCCGAAATCCAGGATATGGTATGCACTGAGATACTCGGGGAGTTTGGAACATCAGAAGGGAGTGGTGGGGGATGGAGGTCTTCAAGAGTACTGGCATCCCACTGCCGAAGAGTAATCTCGGAGATAGGGAGCTGATCAATGCGCACAAGTCAACGTCAATCATCGACATGTAGTTGTGAGGACGGGAACATACAATGGCGCTAGAAGATATCCCCCCTATGCTACTCATTGGCATAGCATAGCAATGGTTCCTCGCGCGTCGATACTCAAACTCACGGGCGCCTTCGTAATCAAGGAGAAACTTGACTTGGCGCATTTCCAGTTGAAAGTCATGGGCGCCGCAGCCGCTCAGCCCTATCCTCTTGACCGGTGGAAGGCAAGAGGCCTGCCTAAAGTTAATAATCGTAGCCTTTCCGTCACGGCCTGCCTCGAATCTCGATGAGAAAGCGCTTTTGAATGACGTCAAAACGTACCGATAAGCATATGTCTTAGTGCGACATCACGGTGGAGTACTCCTCGAGCATGAATCTGGGCATACGCTTCGACTATCACACGTTTTTCATTGGTTGATAAGAACCTATCCGCCACTCGCCAAGCGTGCGGATGCGGGGGTTCCATCGCCATATTTGCGAGGCCCTCAGAGGTGTTAAAAACGCCTATAATGTTGGGCACACAGAGCCCCTGGAGCGGCCGCAAATGCAGTGGGTGTCCATAAAGATAGAGCTATAAACCGAAAATGTTTGAGCTCATGAGATAAGTTTCGTAGTAGACGGAGAGTACTTCTTTGTGGAACCCATCCCAGATATTCCATCTGCTTGACAAAAGGAGTCAATACCCGTCTTTGAAATTCAAACGGACACTAACATCTTGGACACAATGGCGACGGCTTGAGCTCCAAAAGTGGCCCTTCTGAGATAGCTCGTCGTGGCCCTGCCAGCTGAAGCAGAAAGACCTGAGAAGCGGAAGTAAACTCTAGATGAGGTCCCACCTCGTATCATAACACCTTTTCCGAGATATTGTAGTCCTTGACCCGAATGTCTGCCGTGCGGCACATACAGGCGATCGAGACAAGGTGGGACATCTGAATTGTCCCGGTCGGACGTGATCAAGAGCCCTGACGTAGAAATCAATGTAGAATTTTTCGCTTTCAATGACTTCGGTGACATCTGATCTTGACCTGCAAGAGCTGAGTACGCGGGGGTGTATATGCGACGGTAGAGCTGCAGCCATTGGGAATATATGGCTCGCCGTCTAACGCTGACGGTCAACAATAGTGCGCTCGACAATAGCAAGGCGCTAAGCTAACTACCGGCCCGTTTAGACCGCTACATGAGGCGAAGCACGTGAGCGACTTCGCCGCTTGCTGCCCCTTGTCGATGCACTGGCACCCTCAGGCTGGACATGGCAGCTGAATATCCTCACGCTTTCCCTCTTACCCAGGCAAGCGAACGGTCTCCAAACATATTCGTCGATGCTTCTGGTTTTTCAATTTCCGTTTATCTTGATGTGAATCCCGAGATTTTTGGCAGGCCTAGGTTGATTCGCTTGCTTCGTGTAGGTGTTGTCGTCCTGTCCACCCGATGAAGGCTCACGCTCGCGATCACACCCTAGACATCAGGTGCAGACATAAGCCACAGCCCTACCGAAGCCTCTATCATTCTCATCAATCCAGAGACTGAGTCTGGCCTCAAGTTTGTACACGATTGGAGTGCAGACACTCACAAGACGGTCCTGAACTATGGTTGGATTCAGGCTTGTCTTCAATCTGGCCATGTACTTCTTGAATTAGACGATTGGGGTGGATTCCGCGTACAGCACGCCGCCGACTGTGTGTACAGTGAAGATGACGAAGAAGAGGAAGATAACACGCCAGTTGTACTTAAGCGTAGGCAGTAAGTCTCTCCCCTCCCCAACCATACTCCCGCAGAGAGGATGTACCACCTAACACCTTACAGAACTCAAAGTGTGATGCATCCGAGATCCCCTTCGCCTGTCTCACCAATTCCAGGTGGGCGACATGCGAAGTCCAATAGACCTAATCGACGCATATCAAACCCTCAGCCTGCAAGATCTTCGCGCAAACCAGTTTCCTCTGTTGCCACAGCCCCATCTCCAAGGTCTGTAGCGGGGACTAGCTCTCAAAACGCTCCCACGCATCGCCAACCTGCTCCTGCCTCTAGTAAACACACCCTTCCGAGTTCTGCGCCCCCCCAACAAAGCACTATTCCGCAATCCCACATATTTCCCCGAACCGGTGTCATGTCACCTTCGGCACCCCTTCCAATCCAGGTACCTGGAACACCTGCATCACAGATGTTTCCTCCCGCCACGAACAACCTTGATCCACAGCAGTCTTCCACCGACCCATTGAATTTGTTGCATGCGTTGAATTCCGCGTATCAGTTCCAGAATGCTGCCTCTCAAACTTTGACACAACTAGTTGAAACGATCATTGCGGTCGCGCAGAGACAGGGCATAGACACCGCAGTTATCCAGAATTATCTCGCCACATTGCCTATGACCCCGTCACTTCATCACCCGTCCTCATCTCAGTCTCTCCATGCGCAAAGCCCTATCCCGCACTCCTCGAGTGAAAAGCCTGTTACTTCTATTTCGGACTTACCTCCCGACAGCATGGACAGTCCCAGTAGAGTACCTACCCCGCGTCGTCCTGCACCCGAATCACCACCACCAGTGAAAAGGAAGAAAAAGTATACCGAGCCTCTTCAAGTCAAGAAGGCCACATCCTACCAACAGCAAAACCTCTCAGAAGCGGTTTCCGAACCTGAACCCACAAAGGCTATTTTCTCAGCGAAAAACGGCCAACCTATCCTGGTTTTTGTACAAGTTGATACACGAGGGCGGCACGAATTTGTGCATCTGATAAAGGTCAGTCTTCCAAACATTGTGCCGCTATACGAAGTGAACGTCCTGCAGAAAAATGGAGGGCAAATTACAGCAGACATTCCTACGGCGGGCTTCGTTATCCTGAATCCACGTTCTGTTTCCTACGCCGATTTACGACGAGAGGCCGAAGATTCCGGGCGGACGATAGTGCAGACTACATTCATCACAGAAAGCATCCGGGAAGGTCACCTCATGGACCCTAATGATTACTTGTTGGAAGACACTCGCGTGAAGAAGCCTGCCCGGGGAGGCCGTCGAACCAGCTCTCATCGTGACAAGCACTCACCTGAGAGTGATCACGAGGCATCTGAAGCCCAAACCTCAGACACTGTCGTAGATACTCTCTCGCCCGCACTCGCGCGCGATCGCTCCGTGACCCCCGAACCCCCTATGGCCGTACAACTGAAAAAAGGCTACAAATTTACCCCTGCAGAGATGTCATACACTTGGATGCTACTTCGTCGCATCATAGCTAAGGACCCAGGGGCGAATAGACATACGGTGGTCAAGACCTTATGCGAGAAGGTGGGTATTCTGCCAAAGTGCTTCCATTTTGACTTATCTCACTCGAACATCGGCCAAAGATGCCACACCACTCTGAGGGTTCATGGACAAACACGCTGAGCCGGCACAAGGAGATGTTTGAAGCTATCAGGGCAGAGACGCTCCAATCTATCTCTACTCCTGAAGTACACCCACCGAATCCACAGCAACCCCGAGACGCTGGTGACGCAGAAATGAACGAGGTCGATCGAGCAGTGGATGAACTCGACGAACTTCAAGTTGGGGCGTCCTTGATCCCAGCCGAAGCCGAGCCCATGCAGGACGAGCAGCAACCATTCGTCAAGGAGGAACACAAAGACGAGAGTATCTCGGACGCTCATGCGCGAGATTTCGAAGCGCTCGTTGATTTTTTGACATCCACAGATGCGGAGGGCGGGGGAGAGGACGAGATTTTCGAACGGTTGAGGGAAAAGGTTGTGTACACTGGAATTCTCACTAGTTACGCGACTGACCATCTGATTGCAGCATGTTTGTGTGAGTGCCCCAAGCTGGTCCGAATTTTTGGAGCAACACGCAGCAGCCGTGACAGAAGAAGTCGAACGGAGGTATGCAACTCAGCAATCGAGTTGATTGGTAGATATGTCCAAACATTCTCTATTTGTTACGATGTGGGGTTGGTTCATCGTATCGAGAGATCCAACCCCCCTTAGCGCATTATTACTGGCATAATTACAGGGACGCAATTGATGCGTACTGTGAATCTCTGTAAAAATCCACCGCCTCCTTCGTACCGGTCCTTAAAAGTGATACAAAGTTTTGAGTAAAGAACGGGGTTACTGGGCAGAACAATAATGTGATGATTATTGAGGGGAGGACAGCGGTGGCGATGAAGGGTTCTGCTTGAAGAAGCGTTTTCGTTTCTCCTCGAATGACAACGTCTCCTTATCTCCACGTAGGGATTGCCCAGCATAGTCGAACGTTCCCACTGCTGCTCCAATGACAGCACAGGAAGCGACAGCAATGGGGAGGGAACGAGCTACGATGCACGTAATTTGAGAAGGGCACCGAAAGGCAGCACGACAATACGCACCTCTAATACCAGCCAAGAAACCAGCGGCGCAGCCACCTGCTACCCCGTTCAACGCATCCTGCTTTTCTCGTTGGTTTGCGACGACGGACTCGGTGGCAGCGAACGTTGCACCCATCGCAGCTGTGAAAGAGTAAGAGAAACGTCGTCATTTAAAGACGAAATGTTTGAGGCCGACCGAAGAAACCGATGGTCCCTCCCGACCTGGAGAGGAATCCGGTTGCGCCCTTGGAGTGGGACCCCAACGCATTTTGCACGCTGCTGACGAAAGCGCCAACCAAGGCTGCCTGCATTCCGACGGTTGCGGCATACTGCAGCGTTGGCCTTGTTTCGAAGCTAGGGGTATCCGCTGGTTGATCTGGACCGTTTGTGGTGGACATAACGAGGCAAGGTTGACGCGTTGATCTCGCGAGACGAGGGGAGTGGCGGCCCACACCTCCGGTCAACGCCCGTGGACATCTTGGGACAGATTGTTCCCGCACGATTTATTATGGACAACGACAGTGAACAGTCGCCTTGGTACAGGGATAGCCGACTAGTAGAGCCCCCTTTCCAACTGGTGAAATGTTTCAAGGTTCGCAGAGCATACTGTACTTGCCACTGTCTTGCGACGTACTCGTTTGATCTTAGAACCTTCGTGGCCCGCCCTATCGCTTCGTATCTCTATTCCCGTGGAACCTCGGCTCATTACAGTCTCTCGGGGAATTATACTCCGATCATTTATCCAATGAATGGCCTAGATTCGTACAAACGTATGCCGGACTGACGGTCATAGGTAATGCTGAGGAGTTATACCTAGTTCCGTCGGTCTCGTCAAGCGGCAAACAAAAAAAGCAGATTCGTCTCGATACAGTGAGTCCTTCCTACTTCAGTTTGTACTTCGTTGTAGCACCCAACAGGCATGTGTAGAAGGCTGGCCCTATCACGGCTGTGGCTTGGGCTCTTAATGGAGACTCCCCTCTGGAACCTTTACTCGTCATCGCGCTATCGAGCATAGTTTGTGTGTATAGTGTCAGGCTTGGCGAGCCAACCAGCTTTCTACGTGGTCACGGCGGGGTATGCATCGCCGTTCAACCCGTATGCTCTTTAAGTGACCCATGATTCGGACGCAGCCGATCACCTCCATCGCCGTTCACCCCCGAGTACCTTTCTATGTCTGCACCACTTCTTCAGATCAGACGGCGAGAATTTATGACCTCGATAGGCTTCCTGATGACGCAAACCCTTCTGCGAATCCATTTTGGAATCCAGGAACCGGTCCAAGCAAAGGCGGCGCACCTCACGGCCTACGACCGTCGGAGAGGACAGAGTGGGGAAGGGGCCAATGCACCTACTATCCTCGCGGGGGGCAGGAGCGGGGGCCATTTCGCGGCCGTGACCTGCGCGGCGTTTCATCCGACATTCCCCTTGATTGCAACTGGTGGGGTAGGGTCTCGATGGTCGTCGTTGTCCGAGCTGAGATGCAAATGTGCCCGCGACTTTCGCAGATGGACCGAGTGGTCAAAATCTGGCGCGTACACGGATTCAAGGGCGTGCTTAATCGGGAGGACAAGCCGTTGTACAGCAGCACGCTCGTCCATCGGTCTTCGGTCGCGTCCTATTGCTTGGTATCTCAGTTCTTTCTGACGGCGTAACCCATTTTCTCATGGTCGTTGCCAGGCTGGCCGAAGACACGCTCTTCACACATTGCACCTCTACAGAGTTTTCTAGTCAGCAGGGTGGTGCCGCCAACAGAACAGTCGATAGAGGGCGAAGAAGAGCTGGAGTGGATTGGGTCTCCTGGCAGGATCGTCATCTTACGATGGCTGGGGCTCAATAGGTTTTTTCCACCAGGGGAGACTAGGCATCAGGAGGTTCAAAGGGGATGTGTAGCCGTGAGTTGTGCGCATTGGTCCTACTAGCAGTGGCTGATCAAAGTCGAACCCATCTGCGTTGGAAGGATTACCAAGAAAGCTGTACGTGCGACGGCTGTTCCCAAGTGCTACCCTACTGATGCAGTTGGCATCATTTCTTTTAGCTTCATTCACCATGATAGCATCTATCCCCCTCCCTTATTACCCACATACACCGCATCCTTCACGTATTTGGGGAGGTCTATCATGATCACATCGTCCTGGTCACGCATGGGAGGAGCATTCGCCTACTCAATGCTTCGCGTGTACCCCATCTCGAAGCAACTGAATTTCCCACTGACGACGAACTATTTCCCACCGCCTTCGTAGCCCAAACGAGGCTTCGTGCCGAAGAGACTACGGATGCTAAATGGCTCAGAGAGAACGAATGGGTAGGTAGCTTAGGCTGGACTATAGATCTCGATCCCAAATTCGCCGGCGGGGAATCCATTCAAGCGGTTGACATGGGGCTGAACGGAGGGATGATTGTGGCTGTTGGCAGTAACGGAAGTATGTGGGTCTGGATGAAAAGCATGTAGCGTCTTAGCCCTACGACGAGCCCTTCATTTGAATCAATCACATGTGACAAATCTCGCTTCACAGCAGAATGCGTTGGCAACAACTTATCACGCGTCACCAATGGTGCATATTTGGGTCACCAGTCTCTCATTCAATCCAATTGCTTTCGCACGTTACAATGTACCCAAATCAACGCATGTGGCGAGTGGGGGGAAAAATGAAATGGATGAACCAGCCGGGGTGGAAATTCTCTACTCGATGCAACCCGACTCGCTGCCCTCCACGAGTCTGTTCACAGGACTTCGCGAAATTAATACGGTTTCACCACGCCTTGCGGTGCCGTAACGGCGATCTCCGCAGGAATGACATTCTGGGGCGCACGTCCATAAAGCTCGATTTGACCGTTCGGGGCTTGAGTGGGAGTCTCCTCTGGGAAGTCAGCGGGGTCACGCTTGCCTATTCTCCTGATGAGAAGCTGGACGTTCAGTGATTGCCGCCAAATCATGAGTGGGTTAAACATACCAAGTACAGCCCGTCCCGCTTCATGTAAGCTGGGATAGGTTCAAAGGGCGTTGGATCACGCTGAGCCAAGGCATGCTGAAAAAATAATCGGCACACTAGGAGGTACCTAAGGCAATGGTGACGTACCCCGAGACGAATGTTAACCGGCTCTGGCAGAGGAGTGGCCACAACGTTGACGATGGCAAAGACAAGCACGAAAGCGAGGGCAACAAGGCGAGATGTTATGGACATATTGAAAGTCGGTGGGGTTGCGAAGGAAAGTAGAATAGAGAAGGCTGAAAGGTCGACCTGCGGCCTGAACGAAACGAAAGTCTACAGAGAAAGGGAGTTAGCTCAGACTGTGGCACGACGATATAAAACGACAGGACTGACAAGTAAGGGTTAGAGGATGAAAGAGGGTAGGGAAACGAGAATAGCGAGTCCGGATGATCTTAAATACTGTTCCCTCCGAGTCCCTCGCAACCAACAACTTGTTGCTGGGTGCACACGATGACGTAATCTCAGACAACGTTTGCACCCCTCTACCATCACAAGATTCGACGCCCGTTTCTACAAGGCTCACCCGCAATCATGTCGGATCCCCGCTTTCGCCGTCTAAAGTCTGATCCCCGTTTTCGCAGCCTCAAAAGACACGAAAACAAGGTCGCGGTGGACAGCAGGTTCAGTTCTCTATTCAAGAAACAGTCAGAGTCCGGTCAGAACTATTTATATCTTCGTCCGTTCACTACTCAAAGGTCCAAACACTGGCAGGACGCGTGGACAAATATGGCCGCCGGTTGTCTGATGTCCAAGACAATGAAAGTTTGCGGCGATTTTACAGAATTGACCCGGAAATTCCGGTCGAATTATCTGCTGGTCCTGACTATGCTCGCGGGGAGGTGCTTCTAGAGTCTTCCGACGAGGATGATGCCAGTTCAAAAGATGCCAGGCCGAGCGACGAAGAGAACGAGGACATTGTTGTTCTGGGTCGTGACACTGACAGGCTTTCCCTAAATCCAGACGGGGAAGACGCTGAAGTTAATCTGGACGAGGATGACACGGTAGACTTGATTCCGCAGGCTACTCCGTACTACTCGAAGCTCGCTTTCGAAGATGAGCAAGAAAGCTCGCGTAGGACGCGTCGTATCGCTGTTGTCGACCTGGATTGGGACTATGTCCGAGCTACACATTTGTATAAAATCTTCAGTTCTGCTATCTCCCCCGTCAAGTCGTCCTCTAAATCGGACACGGTGTTTACCCCAGCTGTGAAGGGTAAAGTCTTTAGCGTACGCATCTACCCAAGCAAATTTGGCTTAGAGCGTATGGCACACGAGGAGAAAGGACCCCCGCTTGAACTATTCAAGAAGAAAAAAGTGGCGGACTACGAAGAGGATGTGAACGAGAGGACCATCTACGAGACCGGGGATTCGGGAGAGTACGATGAAGATGCACTAAGGAAGTACCAATTAGAACGCCTGAGGTGTGTCGACCGACGTCTATAGGCGTGCCCCTCGAATGCATCTAAAACAGATACTACTATGCCATCGTGGAATGTGACTCCGTTCAGCTCGCCACACATCTCTACTCCGAGTTGCAAGGTGCAGAACTTGAACGATCAGCAAATGTTTTGAATTTGAGCTTCGTTCCGGATGACATGACGTTTGAAGAAGAATGCAGGTGATATCATCACCTTTTCTGTTCCCGCCCTTCAGCTCACGGAGATGTACGAACAGAGACCAGGCTACCTCCACAGACGAAAGCACCAACTACCAACCCCTTGACTTTACGACAGATGTAGGACCACGTCCTGTAGACTCCATGTCGATTTTAATCATAAACGCAGGCTCTCCGGCATTCGAAAGTCAAGTTGACCTGGGACCAAGATGATCCAGAACGCGATCGTGTGACGCGTCGAACCCTCTCTCTCAAAGACATTGACGGGGACGATTTCCGGGCATACATCGCATCATCTTCCGACGAGGAATACGAAGGTGAAGCAAAAACGATGAAGAAATCCATTGATCGCGATAAACTGCGCGCCCTTCTACTTGAAGGTAGCAACCATGATCTGCCGGAAGGCTGGGCCGGTAGCAAGCCCAACGACCTGGGTGATGATGGTGATGTGGACATAGAGGTTACGTTTCGTCCCGCTTTGACAGGCGGAAAGGATGAAGACGAAACAACGCTCGGGAGATACCAGCGCAAAATGCGAGAGAAGCGGAAGAAACGCAGAAAGGATCTGCAGGAAGGGATTGAAGGTGAACCCTCTACGGACGACTTTTTTGCTCGGGGCGAGGGTGAGGAAGACAGCGACAGTGTCCCGCGTTCAGCGAGAGGAAAGTAAGGGCGGGAAAAGGAGTGAATTCAGGAGCTTCTCCACCAAGGAGGAGCTTTCGTTACTCGTCGCTCCAGACCGACTCGATTCGGAACCAAAGCATTTTGACATGGCAGCAGTCATCAAAGCAGAAAAGGGCGCAAGGAAGAAGCACAAGGGAAGAAAGAAGAAAAACTGACAATGATGAGAATGAGGTTCAAGACAACTTCGTCATCGATGTCAAGGACGAGCGCTTCACGGCGCTGCACGAAGATCACGCTTTTGCAATCGACCCCAGTCACCCTAAGTAAGTGTATATGAGCAGACTTGGGGGGATCGACCTGACGTAGTTCCCTTAGCTTCAAGAAGACCAAGTCGATGTCAGCATTACTTGAAGAACGATCGAAGCGGAAAACTCCTGGTGACCAGGCCCGTGCAGCCTCCCAAGGCGTAACTAGGACAAACTCTATCGAGTTTGGTGGAAAGTGTTAAGCGAAAAGGCAGTGACTGTAGGGGACAGCGGTACGAAGCGACGGAAATTATGATGTTTTTCTTAAGTGCTCTTGTTCGTTACTGGTCATGCTGCTTGCGTAACAGGTGTGATGAGATTCTCACATCGCAGATACAGTCGCGAGACAATGTTGTGATAACTTCCGAACATCCTCAACCGCTCATGAAATCTTTGCATTTGAGAAATCTAGCTCTGGATGAGCGAGTTGAAATTTCTTCAGCGCCTGAAGAAACTGTCAAGCAATGGATGGCGCGGAATATGACAAGCACAGCATACCTCTTGCTTTTTGATCTCATCAGACGTGGGCTTTCCCCAGTTGCTATGAAACAGAGCGCATCAGTAATGTTGGAATCCATCCTACGGAGACAGACCTTCTGTTGGTTGTCGAACTTTGTGGGACTTAGCCGTGAAGGCCCAAAGGGGAAAGAGATGAAAGACGAACCATCATCTTCTCGACCATCCCTCTGGAGCGATCGTCAAAATGAAAACGCAGAAACGCCGAACAAGCCTCACTGACCTTGTCTCACCGTCAAGGTCGCTGAGTTTGCTGTTCTCTGGTTGGATCTTCTTCGTATCGATCTTGGGGATGATGGGTGAGGACGTTCTCCCACCATTGCATCTTGTTCACTTTCTCGAGGTGAAGTTCAACTGACTGACTGGTCCTCTGAAACCTAGTTTGAAGCAGGAACGAGACTACACGAGCATGTGCGCTAACCGAGAGTCCAAGTACTCTCTTCGATTTTGATGTCCTGACAGAGATCACCGGCCATGATGGGGTCCTTGCCTTTGAGTCCAACATGAAGTTTCTTCTTTGAAATAACGACGACGAGTTCGCGTGCGCGGGTCCCTTTAGGAACGGGCACTACGACGTCGACGTCTTGCAGGGATTGTTTCCAAGAATAAGGCAAGGCTAGTAGTGTGGTTTGAATAGAGTCGCACTGAATACGATCGATATACCTGCTTGCTCCTCCGCCTCCCGCTGGCGATCGGCCTTGTCGCGGATCTCCCTCTCCTCTGGGGTTAACTTGTCGTAGTCGTCTTGGGTGGACATTGTCGGTTAATTAATCGAGTCATTGCGATTAAGTCTATAGTCACGTGCTTGTTTACACTTGTGTATTCGTTTTGCCTTTCCCTATGCCCAGTGGCAATTGAAGAATGAGCGTTTTCCGTCGTTCCTAGTGTTCGCCGCGACCGTTCCGTCCCCTACCATGTCCACCGCCGACCCCTGGGGCGATTTCGATGTATTTCTCTACACATTTGTGCCTTGACGCCACCTGACTACTATCCCGCAGACCCTCAAGGTCAACGTAAGACATAACACCGTCGACAGACTTAAGCAGATTATTGCGGGATTCAACGATGTGTGCTGGACAATGCTCAGCAAGACTGGCAAGAAGCAGGATCTCATAGACCGCATACTAAGCGTTCTCAATGAATGGCGCGTCTCGAGCAACTTAGACAAATGGAATAAAGCCCGGAGTGTCTTGTACCAAGTGCGCAACTCAGGCATGTAAGTTGAAAGCTTCTTATCCTCGTTCACAACACTCGTCCTATCCTTTTGCCTCTGACTCCAATATCTCACCTACCGCTTACTCAATAGCTGGAGAAACCAAGCGCATTCTGCACCGGGTCTTGTAACCTCAGCCGCAAGCTCTTATCCGGGAACCCCTCCCGTCGCCCGACCCTATGCGGGTACCACTGCCGGTCCAAGTAGTGTTCCTCCTCGTTACGATCCCTTTGCTCCTCCTCGAAACCCCACGCTTCCCGTCACACCGCCCCAGGCCAGCGTCCCAGTGGCTGTGCCCAGACCCGGTAGGTTCCCTACTTCTTTCGAAATGCTGCGGCTTACATATTATCTAGCCATCCTATTCAAATCTTCCCCATTCTTTCGGGTCGATCAGACCGTATCAACCATTGCGGAGTGTCCTGGTGCGCCGTGATGACTTGCCGGCATCGCGTTGTCTAACAGAGCGCAGAGTCGTCCAGTTCTGGCGATCGTCGTCAACAAGTTCTACTATTTTCTCTGAATGCTGATCAAATTGCAAAGCTCAATGCGGCCGAGTGCGTTTCCGTCTATCTCGGATAATTGTATGGGTCTCATGATCCGTCCCTCAGCCCGAAGTACCAGCTTCGTCTTTATTGCACCTCCTCTTCATACTTCGCTCTCGGGGCGTCCGGCCTTCGTTTCGGTGGCAATCCGTGCCCCATCGAATTCCCCCCAACATGCGAGATCAGAGTTAATCAGGTTCAGATCACCGCAAGCACGAAGGGCATGAAGAAGAAGCCAGGAACTGCACCCCCGGCGTACCTCGGGAGTTCTGTAAGGATCGCCCTTGGACACCAGAATCGTGTAGAAATGGTCTACGTAAATAGTCAAACCAACAGCAACCAACCCCCTCCGCCTCCGAAAGTGCGCGTTTCCGTTTATGGGCACGGTCATCTGATCACAGACGTTTAACAGAAGTATTATATGGTCGTCATGCTGGTCCAAGTCACTACAGTAAATCAACTAATTGAGAGAGTAAAGAAAGGCAAATTTCGGAGTCGTGAGGACGTCCTTGCCCAACGTACGTGCTTAATTTATTCCACGTACCCTTCTTCATGTCCAATGGACAACAGGGGTGCAGGCTGCCAAAGATGAAGACGAAGACATCGTTGCTGGTCCACAGAAAACGACCTTGAAATGCCCTGTGAGTTCTCCCGCATTCGCCAATTGACTTTCTGAGCGAATTGATGTTATTCAGCTAAGTTACGGTCGTATTGCCACGCCGTGTCGCTCCTCGCAATGCGTTCATGTACAATGTTTCGATGCTCTTTCGTGGTACTCGGTGAATGAGCAGACAACAACGTGGTCTTGCCCAGTATGTGAGAAGCCGATCAATCATGAGGAGCTGATAGTGGATGGGTATGTCGATTAGGTTATTTCCATATCTCAGTGAGTCACTAATAGGCACACAGTTACTTCAACTCGATATTGGACAGTACACCGGATGTGGTTGACGACGTCATTGTTGAAGCGGATGGCGAGTGGCACACGTCTGACGACAAGTACGCATCGCCGGCTTGGAAGGGAACCCACAAACCTGCGCCGCCAACTGCCAGTCCTACACCACATCCGAAACCCCCAGTGGAATCATCTAGCCCTTCCGATTATGCGCACAATACCTCGACCCAGGAAAAGAGACAGAATTCGGGGGACGTCTTCGTCTTGGATTCCGAAGAAGAGGACGAGGGTGAAGTCAAGCGTGAATTGTCACCGTCACGCCGTGAACGATCTCTAGCGAGCACGCAGGTGATAGACCTCACCCTAGAATCTGACGAAGAGAGCGTGTCAGATCGCAGTTTGGAAAAGAAACGGAAAGCGGAGGTGGACTTGGTGGTACCAACGGAGGAAATTTGGAAGAAATCACGCATCGGTGACTCGCCAAACTCGCCAGGCGATGCGACGACGACACGGACTGTAAACGGGAATGTCAACATTCCTACGGCGGACGTGGCAGGCCTCGGTGGTCATCAAAACGCAAGACGATTTGTGAACGGGATTCCATTGCCGCAGCGGCCTCCAAGTCATGGTGGTCAATATACGGCTACTCCCCACGTAGGTTCACCGTACACGACTCCTTACTATGGATCGGGGTCTACTGGATCATTCGGATCGCAGGTCGCTACACATAGAACGGGGTATTACTCGCAGTTTGGGAATGGATAGTGTGACGTATTTCTGCAGGATGTGTATTGAGCCTATGATAATATAAAATCACTCGGAGTTGAGTTTTAATTACCACCAGTGCCTGCCAAAACAAATACCGACTCCGGCGTAACACGGTTCGGTCGGTTCGGTCCTGAGCGGAGTTAGGGCAATCCCGGGGACAGCCGCACCTTTAGAGCCCACGCGAAGCCTTTTTTCAGCTTTCCTTCAACCTCTCCTCTTCCCATCATCTTCACTACTCCCCTCTCCCTTTCCCCTCCCTATTCTATAATAAAATGGCCGACGTTAAGAAGGGAAAGACTCCTAAGGACTTCGCTGGTTCATTGGTTTCCCTGCATCTCACCGTTGCCGCTACTTACATGTCATCTTACCAGTTGACTTCCTCATGGGAGGTGTCTCAGCTGTACGCTCGTTCATTCATCGACATTCGCTCGAGTGTACTCAATTCACATCACCTCTAGGCCGTTGCAAAAACATCCGCTGCACCCATAGAGCGTATCAAACTCTTGGTTCAGAACCAGGATGAGATGGCACGTCATGGCTTTGAAACACGCTTCCTAGGTTGTCCGCTTACATGCTATCGTCTTTTCAGATTAAGCAGGGTCGCCTTTCACATCCTTACAAGGGTGTCGTCGATTGCTTCGCCCGTACCTATAAGGATGAGGGTCTTCTCTCACTCTGGCGTGGCAACACTGCCAACGTTATTCGTTACTTCCCAACCCAAGCGTTGAACTTTGCATTCAGTGCGTCTTTTTCTTTTTTTGGTCGGGTAGTTTTCTGACGTGGCAATCCAGAGGACTACTTCAAGTCCCTCTTTGGTTTCAAGAAGAACGATGGTTACTGGAAGTGGTTCGCTGGCAACGTCGCGTCTGGTGGTGCTGCTGGTGCATCATCGCTACTTTTCGTCTATTCTCTTGACTACGCCCGTACACGTCTTGCGAATGACGCCAAGTCGGCGAAGGGTGGAGGGGCTCGCCAGTTCAATGGCTTAGTTGATGTCTATAAAAAGACACTCGCCTCAGATGGTCTTGCTGGCCTCTACCGTGGTTTCGTGCCCTCTGTTGTCGGGATCATTGTGTACCGTGGTCTCTACTTCGGTGTCTATGATTCGCTGAGTTCGTTTCCTCTACGTTCCGCGTTTGGGGTTAGTACTGACGTCTGTCAAAGAACCCGTGGTTCTCGTCGGCGCTCTTCAGGGCTCATTCTTTGCGTCCTTCTTACTCGGCTGGGGTGTTACCATTGGCGCTGGTCTTGCTTCATATCCCTTGGACACCATTCGTCGCCGTATGATGATGACCTCTGGATCGGCCGTACATTACAAGTCAATGTTTGATGCTGCTTCGCAGGTATGTCCCTTTTCTTACTCGTGCCCATAACACATATTTTATCCTGTACTTCTAGATCGTCGCCAAAGAGGGTACAAAGTCGCTCTTCAAGGGTGCTGGCGCTAACATCCTTCGTGGTGTTGCTGGTGCTGGTGTGTTGTCATTGTACGACAAGCTCCAACAAGTCATGTTCGGCAAGGTCTACTCTGGTGGTGAGTAAACTAGTATCGACTGTTGGGACAATTTCTCATTAAGTCCGTATAGGTTCTGGTTAAGTGCCTAGCACCTCATAAAAGCGGGATCTTTTCCGAGGACCGTCACTAATTTGTTTCTTACGTATTGCATGACTTTTTCATCATAGAGCTGCGATTATATCTTCTACTAGTGACGTACTTGTCTAGTTTGGGTTTCATGAGGCGTTTGCTTCCTGTTCATGCAATACACTTCATTGATCCTAAATGTTATGATTTCTCTTAAATTAATAAGCGCATTCAAAAGCGGTTCTCGTTCTCACTGCTAGGTGTTGAGCGTTAATGCGCTCTCCTGTTAGAAGACTTCCATCGCTTCGCCGCCTACTAGTTTCCTGCCTATTTACGACCCACGCGTCGTTGCGCCAGTCATCTCAGCTGACATTGCGCCCTTACCAAGAAACCTGCCTCAAGGCATGTCTCGACGCGCACATTTCGGGGGCTTCACGTATTGGCGTGTCGTTGCCAACAGGAGCAGGAAAGACAGCTGTGTTCATTTCGCTTCTGTCTCGACTAGAGCCGAGAAAAGGCCAGCCTAGCGCAACAAAGTCATTGGTTATCGTCAACAGCATAGAACTGGCAAAGCAAGCTGCGGCGCACGCAAGGCAACAGCGGCCGGACTGGACGGTGGAAATAGAACAGGGTGGCAAGCACAAGGCGTCAGGCGATGCCGATCTGTGAGTCTTAGCTATGTTCTGGGCGGTCCAATTGTCTAATATGCGGAAAGGACCGTCGCGACGTACCAAACTCTGCTCGAGGCAGAGCGCTTGCACAAGTTCTCGCCCCAGGGTTTTAAGGCCGTAGTAGTCGACGAGGCCCACCACGCCGCAGCTCCATCGTATGTGTGATCATTTTCTTTCTCAAGGGAATGATCCTTGCTCTAGCCTCAGATACCGCCGCATCTTGTCCTTCTTTCACCCAGATATTCCATCCCCTGAAAGCCTCTCGCATGCTCGCCCTGTTCGGGACGCTGTTCCAATCTTTGGATTTTCTGCCACTTTCAGCAGGCACGATGGCCTTGCGCTCGGCTCGGTATTCGAAAGGATCGTGTATCATCGAGATTTCTTAGACATGATCAAAGAGCGGTGGTAGGTCGTGACACCGTAATATCGACAACGATTGACTCCATTTCATCTAAGGCTTTGTAATGTCCGTTTTACGACTGTGAAAGCCAGCATAGATTTGAAGGACGTCACTATCAACACCCATAGTGGAGACTTCAGCCCAACCAGCCTTGCTCATGTCATTAATACAGAGACAATCAACAAGCTCGTTGTTCAAACGTGGCTCGATAGAGCAGGTTAGTCGTTACGTCGGTATCGTTACTCACTTTACCGAACGCTAGACCCGTCCAGCCTCTAAACGTAAATCAACCCTCGTCTTCGCCGTCAACGTCGCTCATGTCCGGGCGCTGACGAAAACATTCCAATTGGCGGGTATCGACGCTCGGTACCTATATGCGGGAACTCCAAGTGAAGAGCGCGTTGCATCGATCGCCGCCTTCAAATCTGGGAAATTTCCTGTTCTTCTGAATTGCGGTAAGCCGCGCAGTCTACCTGCATCGGGACTCCACCTCACGTTTGCCTTGCTATCACATAGCCCTCTTGACAGAAGGTACAGACATTCCGAATATTGACTGTGTGGTGGTCGCTCGACCCACGAGGTCCCGGAACGTTTTCATGCAAATGGTTCGTTGCCTGTTATGTTACGTCAGGTTCATCCCTTGTCAAGAGGCTTACAGATCGGGCGCGGAATGAGATTGTCTCCTGGCACGGGGAAACAGGATTGCCACATCATTGATTTTGTTGATTCCATGAAACGTGTCGTCGGCGTAGTCAGCGCACCAACACTGTTAGGCCTGGACCCAACAACCGTGGTGGATGGTACAATACACATTCGTTAACTTGGGTACCTGAGATGCTGATGCCCTGTTCAGATGGAACAATCACGGAACTGGAATTACGACCGGACGCTGTCACCGGAGAATCGAGTGTAACTCCTATTGGAGATAATCGATGCACCATACCAGACCCGCGTTCTGTTACCTACATTGACTACGAGGATCCCTTCTCTCTGGTCAATCAGAGCCTGGGAACATCGCCTCATATAGCACAACTGAGCAGGAATGCCTGGGTAAGTTGCGGTGATGACATCTACGTCCTCGAATGCCTTGGCAAAGGCCATATCCGGATTGAACCTGTACTCGGTGGTGAGCGCGATTTACACAAGGCAGGTCCATCTCCATTTGACTTTTGCCTTTCCCCAGACAACGAACGACATTTCCACGCGCATTATACCCCAACAATTCATGCTGAAACGGCCACCGCTCTAAACATATCTAAGTTTCGGACGAACAGGAAGATCCTTGATGCGGGCAGCCTCCCAGACGCCGTGCGAGGTTGTGACACGTATGCCGCCGAAAAGATACTGAGGGGGCCGTTATCACAAGCGTAAGCAGGTTGATAGTCCCTTGTGTGGCGTCCTTGCTGAGCGCTGAACCCTGATTCCAGACTACTGCGAACGGCAAAATGGCGTCAGGGACCGGCGTCTGCTGCTCAGAAGTTATTTGTGGCAAAGAGGTGGGGTTACGTCCACAAGTCCGTGCAAGATTTCCGGGAACACTCGGATGGTGACGTGTTCCCGGAGAGATTGAAAAATCTGACCAAAGGCGAGGCCGCGACCATCATCACACGGTTAAAGCATGGGGCACAGGTTAGTGGATTCCACGCCATGGCCAGGACTGCGATGACATTTTCGCCAAAAAGGGTCGATACATCAAGAAACTTACGGCTCATCGCAAGCTTGAGATAGCCGATGCAAAGGAGAAGCATCGACAGGCTAGGGAACATGTTCGCGTCGGCCCGTTGGCACCACATTAACCCCATCATGGGTACCATCAAGAGGGGAACCAGAGAGGCGTTCACATCATCGAAATAGCATTGCATCATTGCACGTAATCTATATTGCCAATTATTTCATCCATACACTACTAGATAACGAAGGAGATACCGCCAAGGGGCTCTGTAATGTTTGAACCGCCGTTGATTGAGCCAGTGCGATGACTCGATCCACCAACTCCGGACTGTCGAATGTGGACGAATTTTGGGTCAGGGTCGCGAGGATAGCTCCTACTAAACTGTCCCCTGCTCCTGTGACGCTGACAACGGATTGTGGGTCTATCTCATGGGCCGGATAGTGCTTGATAACAACGAGTTCGGACTTTCCATGGGCGACAATCTGCCGTCGCTGGTAATCGGTTCGCTCTCCGGCCCATTCCGTCGGTCGATCGGTGGGAAATCGCATCGCCAATAACACGCCGAGATCTCCGCATTTAATCACGAGGTGTTGGAAGAACGGGAGGAGATTGACGGCCATTTGCGCTATTCCTCGATCCACCATGAACGATAGCGTCCCCTTGCCGGCGTTTTCACGCGCCAAACGATCTAGGGATGAGCGAAATTCTGTTCCGATCGAAAATTTGTCGACGGTTCTCCACCAATAGTCGTGACTCATCAGCTCCCAGGGTTCCGTACGAGCGCACTTGTACAATTCTGCCAACTCTAAGAGGTTCGGAGAGGCGAATTTGATTGGGGAGCCGCCGTCGAAGTCTGATCCTAGGGCCGACGAGATGGCAGGCAGAATGGATGTGGACTTGATTACGGAAGTGGGCTCGCTGCAGCGCGGCGTCAAGGAAGACCCACAGTTGAAACAGCCTCGCCAAAACTTACAAAAATACTATGATATGTAAATCAGAGGTCTGTTATTGGTTTGAAGTCGTAAGTCAATGACGCGCTCACTTTGGATGTCAGTTAGCGTTGCAGTGTTGAACCAGTGCTTTGAGCACAGCAGGGTGACATGTTGGCGTCCACCGCAACCTAGCGCGGGATCATGTTCGACAACACGAGAGATGACCTGTGCTCGGCGCTCAGCGACCAACATCCCAATCTTTGAAAGGAATGGGTCATACCATTTCTGGTTCAATTGAGTGGGCAATGTCCATATCTGCCTACACCCCCAATGAGGTTTCCGGAGCCATCGAGAACCATGTTGCACACGGCCGACTTCTCACCGCCCGTAATTACTCCATTTGTCTGCATCCCAATCCTTCGCATCTCTTCCAAAAGTAGACGTCCTAACGAGTCATCGCCTACGGAAGAGACGAGAACGGTCTCCGAGGGCCGACTTTGGAATCTCGAAACGGAAATTCGATGGGCGGCTTCAGCGATATTCCGACCAACACCACCCAGATGGAGAAGCAACAGTTCCTGGAGACGTGGAGTGTCGACCACAGGAATTGTCGGCATCCGGTATTGTTCTCGCCTGTGCAACGACGTCAACAGCGGCAGCACCTACAACCACAAGATTGGCAGGGGTCTCGCTCGGTAGAAGCGTAGTTGGGACACCCTAAAACGAGATTCGGTTGACAATACTGTATTCACTGGACAACGACATGTTATGGCCTCACGGTTGTTACATGCTTCGGCTCATCATGCTGCTGCTTGATTAACGCATAGGCAACTGCTATCTGAGCCCCTTTGAGCGCTGTGTTCTCAATCAGCGCAATATCTGAACGAGGGCCACCATTCGTCAGGTTAGAACAACAAGGTAGATAAGCACTCACTGCTTGCGAGAGATTTCCCAGCGGTCAACTGCCTCACTCGTTCAAGTAGCCATGGCGTGACCTGTTTCCCTTGTTTGTCCATACCATTTTCTTGAGACTCCCAGATCGGCTTGTTCAACCGCTTCCTGCAATTCCTTCCCGACAGCCGCATAGGACTCTGGGATCGGAACACCAAATAAGACGCCATGGGTACATGCCCAATCCCCACTGGGTATCTTCAGGGAGAAAGTCTTCAGGTACGACACAGCACCAAGAATCATATGCCACATACAAAGAACGTTTGCGGCGGTAGCGGGGTCGTTGACCCGCCATGGGCTCTGAACCCCAGGGAGTATAAGCGCGTCATAAAAGTAGGGACGAAACAAACACCGACTTTGAACCCACTACTTGGGGAGTAGAAAGCGGGAAAATCTTGAGTTTCTCCGTACGTCACGACTGGAACTCCGAGAGTCTCCTGCGTCACATTGGGCGAATGAGGAACGACAGTCCGCACGTGCGACGTACAAGGTATTCTAACGTCCTGAAAGCGTACTCCTTAATAAAAACATGAATGTCAGTAGAGAGCCTTACCTTCCGATGTCTAGGATCGATTTTACTCCCGCAGACACCAAGCCCACGGGACATCTTGTGAGCTCTTGAAGATCTGCAGATATGTCCATTGCTTTCGAAGAGTTATGAATCATAGACCAATTCCTTGGGCAAAAATCCGCTTACAATCCTGCCCGCCACGGTGCACTCCACCTAACCTAGACAAACACCCTCAGCAAATACGAATTTATTCGTGAGGAGAGAGTCGGCTAACCCTCCTGTTGCGAACACCTAAGCAAACGCTTTGATCAATCAGAATACTGGTGGATATTGGTCGATACCTTGATACCAGCAAGTGCGGCAAATATAAGGGTGGCGCTGCAGGTAGTGCCACCGTCTTTCTTAAGGGCCACGGCAGCTGCTATGTCCCTCCTGGATAACTTCACCGACCCGCGGTTGTTGTGCACGTCGGCTAGGTGCGCTGACTGAGTAGAGTCGAGCCCGATCTTGACTCTCCCCTCGATGACGCCAATGGTCGCTGGAATGGCACCCGCTGAGCGTACATGCTGTTCGACAGACGCCGCGGTCTCAAGGTTGATGGGGTACGGCAGTCCATGAGTGACAAGTGCTGTCTCCAATGCGACCAATGGCCTGCCTTCCGAAAGAGCTTGTTCGACCTCAGGATGAACGTCGATGGGGATCCCTCTCTCGCGTGCAGAGACTAGAGAAAGGGGGAGACCCTTCGCAGTGCTCACCGAAGATGAGAACTTCCGCGCTACTGTGCGAAGTAGCACTGGCATGGGTATAAGCACCTCTGTGATACGTTACGGAAAACACAACATAATGTGGCTTATGTAATCGAGAGAGTTAACAACTAATCTACTTTCCACTCCTTTGTGATGGCGTCGTCCTCACCACTCACAAGAAGTTCAATACTCCAGATAACAAGTGTGAAGAATATGTTCATCCACCGCCACCATACTTGCGACGAGTGATCGAGAACTATGAATTGCTGGTTTTAGAAGACATAACATGAGAATGTAACATCAGGTACTTACGAAGGAGGTGCGAATAAACGGTGACCAGAATAGACTGACGATACGTCAGGAGTATATGTGTGAGCTTTGACGTCTGATGGAATTCTGAGGCATTGTCCAATTAACCAGCTCAGTACTCACTGGTCGACCATCCCAGCCATCATCCACGCCGTAGTCTGCCTCCCATGAATCGGCACCAATAGATGGAAGGACGCGAGCAGCACCGAGCAGAATAGCCAGACGATATACGAGCGCCGCTAAGACGGGTTTGGGTAGTGTGTTCGTCACGAAGTTTACTAGGGTTTGGAGATGTGGCACTATGTTGGGGAGCAAGGGTGCGCTAGTGGCTAGTGTTATTGGGAGTAGGTTTTAATAAAAGCTCACGACGTACTACGAAGACGCGGGACCGGAAAAGGACTGTTGATCGAAGCCGCATAACCAGAGGTTATAGGCAATGAACAACGCGAGTCCAGAGGATTCGATCACGTTCGTTCGTCGTAACCCAAACCCGATGAAAGTCAGAAAAAGGAATCCTGTCAACGCGGCGCCGAGGAGGGTGGCCGACAAGGGCGACATGGCGGCGGCGGGATAGGCCTATTCCAAAACAGTCGCACCGTTCGAGGAATGTACCACAATAGAATAAACGTCAAGCACTCACCGCGACAATCCACCAAGCAGATACCACGTACGCCACAGCAGACGCGATGAGGAGAACAAATTGATATGCCTCGCCTTTCCCGACAAGTTCCCGCCCAACTTGTCCCAACTTCTGGGCTACGAGCAGGCTGGAGAGGCCCTCGAGGATGATGAAGAGGGGGCTGGAAAGGGTGAGGATGGTACCCCACCACGATGCCAGGCTAAGAAGTAGGGGGTTCACAGACTGGGAGAATATGTTGAAACAGACAAGCAAGAGGAATGGTTGGATGGGAAGCTGTAGCGCCGGCAACGCTGAGGAACCCCAGAGAAGTTGTAGTGTCCCATGAATGAGAGATTGGAGGAAGATGAGCAATGAAAGGAGAAGGAAGGCGGGTTTGGAAAGTGTGGACAGTGTCAGTGGCAGGAATAAGAGGACCTGCAAGAAATTGGACAGACTACGAGGATGTCAGAATGGGAACATTCCCGGGCATTAGTGACTGACACTTACGTTGCAGTGCTGGATAGGGCACTCCAAAAGAAAGAGGTGCTCATAGTCAAATGGGAAACGAGGTGCTAACACCTCCGTAGGCTGGCGTTATCTGTCTTCCAGAACGGGTGTCGCTCAAAGGCTCAGAATCATTGAATTGAACAATGGTTATGGTAAGTTGTAATTAACTCGCTCACACGACCACGCCGGCTGCGACTGTCGCCGTGCCGAACAGGAATGAAAATTCGTGGCAGTTGGTGAAATTACATTATAATACATAATACAATGCCTCGAACTATTCTAACAGATTAAGATAACGTCAAGTATGTTGCAGCTGCTGCGGGTGCGAATAGTATCCTTTGGCAACAGCCAAATCGATATCGCGGGGCTGGGCAGCCGGGTCCGATGGTGGAACGTAGAACTTGTCGACAATAGGGATAAGCAATACGTTCATCTTCGCTGTGACAACAATCATGTGGTTGGTCTTTATTTCCATCCAGTCCGCTAAACACAAGACGATTAGTGGCACGCATTGCGTCGTTGGATCCAATAGATACCTTTCTCGAAGGTAAGGGGCTCGCTTGCAATCTGAAGATACATCCGTTATGGTTCTCGATAACTCGCATGAGGACTGACCAGGATAATGTTTTCGCGCTTGTCTGCCTTGGACATCTTGTAATGTCCGCCCTCTGCATATTCACTGAAAGCCGTCCCCGAAGAAAACCACTGCGAAAAAGTTCGGCTGAGCCGTGATACGATGAATGGCGAAAGGGCACGAACCAACGAAGCAGCCGCGTCATTCCGCGAGGAGACATATCGAGTCGCGACCACACTGACCCCGTCCGTGACACAAAAATTCATCAAGCTAGGCTACGAAACCGATCGGTAAAGTGAGTCCGAGACGGAAAATTGTTGGGCCAACGTACAAGACCAACACCGGCCTCATCTGCAAATTGGTTGAGGGAGGCGATGGTCTCTAACACTGCTTGTTGAAGTTCGACGTGCGTGAAAGACAGAGCGTTCGGGTTTCGCAGCTTAGGTGTGCGGTCGACGTGCTGTTAAATCAGGAAAGGGGCAGCGATGGACAAACCTTCGATAGGAATAAAGCAAAAGCCCATTCCGAATCCGTGTTTCCATTCACGACGTTGAATATTTCGTCTGGTAGTTGCTGTTGCAATCTCCTCTTGATTTTAACAAATTCTTCAATACTTCCATTGTGCATGAACTAAACGCGAATTAACCAGCGCGCGCAAGGAAGGAGACGAGAATACCATGATCTTCCCGTGGACGAACGGATGGCAGTTGTCCAGGGATAAGGAGCCCGCGGTCGTCGCGCGGACGTGAGCACTGACGAATCGTTCAGAGAAAGTAAAGCGAAGCAAGGCTCCCACGGACAATACCAACGGTGACTTTATCTTCTCAGCCAAGCGCGTCAGGTTTACATTGTTCCATGCCTTTTTTTTATAAGCGCGCGAGATTAAGAGTCCAACGAGATGAGGCTTACCGGGCTCACGGAAGTGAAGATACAGGGTTGATTTCCGAGTTCTTCGTCATATACAGAATCGTACCAGCCTGTCTGAGTGTGCTTAGGACTCGGGGTCGCTTATAAGAATTTACTAAGAAAACTCGAGAGCGTACCGACTCCAAACCCGTCTCCGTTGATGGGTCTGCGTAAATCTACTCTCAGCCTGGAGTCGAAGGCCTGATTGATTATTGAATGGGCGGGTTTCGTGAGGAGCTGTGGACATAAAGTCAGTAGGGCACTAAGCCGCTTGTGAGACAGAACCCGCACATGGGAGAGCTGAACAGGTGAGGTTCCCTTGTAGATGAGGAGGCGACACATAATGTCGACTGACCACGGTCAAGGTTCACTTTAGTGAGTGACACGTCGATGATTGAATCATTCTGGCATTCTAGCTTTTGTTTGGGTACGAATGACGCAGCCACCACAACGCAATCTGATCTGATGATGTACAATACAAATTACTTCTACAACTCATATAGCAGTTACACCGTTTGCAATTCAGAGAAATTCCTTCGGGCGAGCGCTGGGATCACCCCCAGCCTCGTCATAGACCAGACCTGCCACGCGAAATGCGAGTTCTACACCTAACATCAGCACCAGAGCCATTCGTTGATGAGTAGATAGGAAGAGCCACATACCATCCGCTTGAGACTTAATGGCAGCCTCAGCATACACGCGAACGACGTCTTCCGTTCCACTCGGCCGGACAAAGGAGCGTCCCCCGTCGTAGCGTCTTACCAAGTCGTCGATCTTGCCTTGTAGTCCCTTTGGGCTGACCAACTGACGTTCGGCGTCCTCGGTCTGGAAAGCGTGTCTATCTTCAACTACGACTTTGACTAATCTGTTGGGCAAGTCGACATAAAGCGAATCCCACTCGAAACCAGAATACGACCGGTGAGCCAAGACAACTTCGACAAGCAGCATGTCCGAAAGAGCGTCGCCGACGGTCTGGTTGATCAGTTGAGTGAGATTCGAGAGATGGTTCAGTGCGGTCGATTGGGCTGGGGTCGTCGGTTCGTGGGAGGCAAAGGTCTCCTGCGTTCCAGAGGAAAAGAGGACCGTACCATGCCCATTCGCTTCGAAGTATACGCCAATGTCGAAGCGCTCAGCAGCGTGGTGAAGGTGCTTAACACCCGTGGGCACGCAACGTACTGGGAGTCGCTAGTGGATATACAAGGCGTCAGCGAGTTGATAGGGTGTCATTGTGAAGGATCTAGCACCTCAGCCAGATATTTTGTTGAACTCCCATTTGCGTACGCGGTTTGGACAATACCGACTTTGAGTTCGGACTCGAGACCGGCATTCTTGACCAAGTCAACAATAAACCCTGCCACAAGGGCCGCGATTTTGTCCCCATCCAACATACGAAACTGGTTTCGCTCATCAATGTAGAAATACATCAATCTGTCCGCGTCTCCGTCAAAGCTGCAACCTCTCTGGTTGGCTTTGAGATGATTTGCCAGGGACGGGGGCAGCTTCTGTGTAGTCTTTACGTAGTCCGCACCGCATGCATTGTTGAGCGCGCCAGGGGTCGATGTTGCGGTATTTTGGGGTAATAACTTTAACTGGCCATCAAGACGGGGTAAGATCTTGCTGATAGAACCAGCCCCCACGCCATTGGCACAATCAACAATCAACGGCGGAGGCGTTGGTTTTCCGGCCTACAACGCGATTGAAGTTTCAAGAAAGAACGTTGAGTCATCGACGATAGCTTACCACGAGTTTCTTGAAGGCGCCACTGAGTTTGTCAAAGTAACCGTCTTCCGAATCATCACCGTAAGCATCCTTCGTGCCTTTGGTATTGATGGCGCGCACGAAATAATGGAGGATCGGTGTGGTCACTATTCCAGCGTCGCGCGGTTCGGCCTTTATAGCTGCCAAACCATCCCGGAGAGACGCGACCAGAGGAGGACCAGAGGGCCGGGTATCACGTCCGTACACAACTCTAGCGGGCTTTGACAAGTCAATCTTTGCAATCCGGACGAGTGTCTCGATCGCCTCAATCAGATCGCTCGTCGTGGACGCATTAGCTAGAACGGAAGCGTGGATCTCCCAGGATGCCTCTAACATCTCTCCGCGGGGATCAACAAGTTTGACACCGTTGTCCTGTGGAAACAGAAACAGCCTCAGTGATAATGTGATTGGGATGCATTTGATGAGCGATTGCGAACCTCCTCAGGATTATGCGACGCAGTGACCATCACACCGATGGTCTTCCCATCCAGTTTTTTGCTCCGAAGGCTTGCAAGGATCCCCACTCGAAATAGAACAGAGTCCAGGACAGTTCCTCTAAATGAAATTGAGCACGATGGAAGTTGAGGTGTTAGAATGCACGTACAGCGTTCGAAAGCCCGAGGTACCATATTGATATCTTAAATGAGATAGTTTTGGGTGAAGTTCTGAGAGACGGGAAATTTCTTCGACATCGAGTTGACTAGACATGGCTATGTGTTGATGAAGCGAGTGAGGCGAATGAGGCGATACTCGGCTCTGATTATGTCACCAGAGCTGCCGCAGCTAGCACCCTAACACGTTAGTCCCATCCATCTCAAATACCAATGCCTTCCAAGTCACCAGCCCAAATCCTATTAGACAAGGCTGACAAAAAGGCGGGCACCTCTACGGGCTGGTTCTCTTCTTCTTCTACCAAGTTTGAGGAGGCGGGCGACTTGTACCAGCAGGCAGCAAACGCCTTCAAACTCGAGAAACTATTCAGAGAGGCTGGAGACGCATTCGCTAAGGAAGCAGAATGTCGAGAGAAGTGCAAAGAGACAAATGATGCAGCCAACGCCTGGTGGAATGCTGCTAAAGCTTACAAGAGAGGCTATCCTGATCGTACGCTCATCGGATCCCCTCCGTGCTTCCCTGCTAATGATCTTCCTCCTTCTCCTAGTTGCGATCCAAGCACTATCGCAAACCATTACCCATCTCACTCAAGCCGGTCGTTTCCGTCAGGCTGCTGACAGAGAGAAGGAGATTGCTCAAATCTATCTCCAAGAACAACAAGACCTACGCCGTGCTTGTGAGAGCTTCCGGCGCGCAGGAGAGTGGTACGCGCAGGAGGATGCCACAGCGTACGTCGTGTACTCCAGAATCTCCCTTGGACCGTTTTTCATTACCAGCTCGCTACAGTACTGCCAACGCCTGCTTCAAAGATGCGGCAGATCTCCACGCTGAGCTCGAGGAGTATCCAATTGCCATATCTCTTTACGACCAAGTCGCGAATTTCTCACTCGGCTCGGCCTTGACCAAGTATAGCGTCAAGGACTACTGGCTCAAAGCACTTCTCTGTGGGCTCGCATCGCTCGTAAGTTGTCATTTGCACGCGACATGTACCATCTGTGAATGTTCCACCAGGACTACGTGAGCGCCCGACGGAACCTGACACGTTACGGACAAATGGACGCCACATTCCCCTCTACACGGGAGGCGAAATTTATAAGTGTTTTGCTCGATGCTCTCGACCAAGGCGACGAAGAAATCTTTTCAACCGCGGTTTATGAGTTTGATCAGGTCACGAAACTCGACAATTGGAAGACGGCAATATTATTGAAGATTAAGAAGGGACTTCAGCAAGCCCCAGGACTAACTTGAAGGTCCCAGTGCCTTAGTTGCCAGTGGTTCCAATCCCGTTACCGATATATAATTACCCACCATCGTCTGTACCGATTATTGAGTCCTTGAAAAAATTGATGCCATAAATTGATTCGGAAACGAGTTACGGCGCCAAATTGGTGGAACCGTCAACCATTCCGTGCAGCGCCGGATGATGCTCATTCAACGCTGGCACGCTGCACTATAGAAGAAAGCTATCCCGATTATTCCTGCGACGCAGTCTCACACTCTCACACTCCCTTAAACATCCTCAGTTTCCGCCCCAATGCACTTGTTGTTGCGCTTCGTTCTTTGGGTACTCCACATCCTGTATTCTGTCTACCTCGCGCTGTCATCCATCCGCAGTCGCTACCTTCAATCAACACCTAGGGTGCTTACCGCAACCAGGAGCAAGATTCCTTCTCACCTTGCGTTAGTTCTTGTATCCCAAGAGCCCGAGTTGTGTGTTTCCGAAGCGCGGGAAACATTCCTGGCATGCACGGAACGAGCGGTGGCATACTGTCGAGCAGCGGGCATCCATTGTCTTTCGGTCTACGACCGTCAAGGTCAGTGCCATGGTCTTAACACTATGGAGTCACCTCATTGTCGATAGGCATTTTGCTCAGTGCATTCGACGATGTCGGAGAACGTCTCGAGAAATGTCTTCCTCCCGCCCAAGACCAGTTCTCCCAGGCGGAGGCGGTCTTTCCTCTCACACCTCCCTTGTCAGACGATTCAGACGTCTCAGACGGACGCTATTTCAAGGGTAAGACATACGTCAAGACAATTTGTTCCGGGGACACGACAGAGAGACGGAAGAAACGGGGTCGTAACCGAGCTGCAATCCAGCGTCACCGTAAGTTTAACATAAGGTCTACCATTTATTCGGTTCGGTAGCTAAGTAAAAAGACAGGAATGTCCGGGCCGTCTAATTCTGAGACTTTCATGCTCCAATTACTTTCCCGTGATACTGGCAAACCTACCATTGCCGCTGTAGCGGACAGCCTTCTTCGAAACGCTGCCCACCGGCCCCCACGGAAAGCAAAGGAGTTTGGCGTTTCAATATCCGACCTAGAAGCCATTCTTGAAGGTAACGGGTACAATGTGTCGCGTATAGCCTGAACTCACGACGATTTACAACCCAGGGGCGCGTGGATACACGGCGCCAGACCTCATGATAGTTCACCATGTGACTGTGCCGAGACGGCAGTGCCCACCGCTGGAGTTGCACTCCTTTCCTCCGTGGCAGCTCAGGCTGACAGAAATCTAGTGAGCGCTTTTGAATTTTCGTGTGTGGAAGTGACTGAAGCCACATCCCAGTCATGATGGATTCACAGGATCCCGGGATCGCTGGCTAAGAGCGAAAGTGTTTCTCCGTGCTAAGACTTGGACGCTGCTCAGCGAACTAGATTTCCGTAGAGCTTTGGATGAGTATTCGAGCGCCGAGTTCCGGTTGGGGAAATAGCTAGGGTGACGTGTAGTATAATCTAGACAGGTCAATAATGCCTCAGCCACTGGCATGAGAGCACTTGTACTAGTGTATCAGCTACGCGAGCCCCCCGCGGTGTGCTGCTGGCACTAGTGTTACCCGTTATATCGACCTTGACCCGAATGTATCAAGTTGACAAAGTAGCTGCAGGGGACGCATTTCGCCCCGGCACGGGAGACTTTGCAGTTCCTGACAACGTTCCCTCCGTCTATGATACGGGGTAATGGATCTCAATCGTAATCGGGATCCTTTACAGTAAGTTGACCCCTCGTACCGTACCGTTCCTATCGCCGGAGCCAAGAATAGCCCAGACGGGCATTGTATCCCCTTCAGGTTAATCGTCGGGCAGTCGCCGCCTTTAGCGGAATTGTGATTTCAAAAATGTACTAGATTGATCTTCGTTGTGAGGACTACTGTAATGACACCAGTCCAGTACACCTCATTGGCGATATGGTATCAAAGAAGACAACGATGACAGGATCCAAGACCATTAATCGCTTGGCATGAGACCACTCATGAATCATGATCAGTCCTCATGCGACGATTTTCAACAAGATTTTCAAGGTCATTGCAGACATGTGAAAATATCATCGTCATTCACGACGACGACGATTAAACTAAATCTCAAGTCAATTGGTTCCATGTGTGTACACGTCTGAGTTTCGTAGCAACCTGGTTGACCTGGGACAGACTACCCGTTTCAAGTTCGCCGTCCCACGAATTGCGCTAAATCTGGAACGAGTGACACGTGTGGGATAACGGAATCGTGGGGTTTTGCCCTTTTTTGGCCACTATCTGGTCGTCTCCGAATCGAATGATACAGTACGTCCACCCCGGACGCGATGCACCAAGGCAAGACAAACGATGGCTAGGTTGGGACCCGGAAACGCGGCTCCACATACAGTACATAAGGCGATGTCAGGACCTGGATCATGCATGCGATCAGATCCTACATTGGCGCACCGCAACCGAGTGTCCCTCATGGGAGATCAGCGCTATCAGCGTCCACCAAGTGTCTGTGCCTTGGTCTGTGCTTTGTAAACACGAAACAATAATCTGACTTACGGCGCTCTTTCACGTATTTGAGGGAACGTTTACCTGTGATCGACTTCCATAGTCTTCCAACTTCCAGCAAGCCCACAAATTCTCTGAGATCCAAGTCATGGATATACTTCCGCGGCCGTCCATCTCACCTGCAGATCTTTCCACGACAACTCCGGCCGCGCTCTCATCATCGTCGGCTCCACCTTCAGTGAATATATCCCTAGCGAGCCCAGATGCGGCCACAAAGAGACATAGCTCTTCTTCTCGTACTGGCGGTAGGTCTTACACAGATGGCAATCCGTCATCTTTGAAGGTGAGAAAAAGGATTATTGTTTGCTGCGACGGGTATGTCCTTCGTTTGAGCCATCAATTAGTTCAATGATGGAGCGTACGCTGCTAGGACATGGCAAGATGGTTTAGTGATTAACGAGCGATGGAAATACACGAATATCCTCGTACGTGGCCTTCCCACAGGTTCCAACTATCCCACCTCTTCTCATCTCGGATTCATCTTGCTAGAGGCTTTCAAGAGCTCTACATCACGTCGACAAACGATTGTGAGCATGCACCAATTTTCAGGGCCTTCCCTCCTATTAATTACATTACTCTTCAGTGTCCCACCTATTCCTCAAATCGTGTTTTATCAGGCCGGTGTTGGGACTGAGCCAAATCTCATCCAGTCCTTGTTTGATGGTGGGTTGACTTTCTACTTTTCAAGAATCCCACTTACCCTGGATCCACGTGGTGTGTAGGTGCCACGGGTGCGAGTCTAGGTAAGATCCTAAATCACGACCCTTCTGGATCGAGTGCTGGTCTAACGATATGCACTAGGGGATAAAGTCCAAGAAGCCTATGGGTTCATAGCACAGTGAGTTTCCGTCCTTAACAAGGAAGCAATTAACCTTCGAGCGGGGATTAGTAATTACGAACCAGGGGACGAGGTGGGTTTCTTCGTACAGTATCTAACTCCCATAGTCTAATTGCGCTCTAGATATTCTTGTTTGGCTTTTCCAGGGTAAAGAAACCCGAATGATGTTTTTTCATTCACAACTGACTGGTCTCAGGGCGCGTATACCGCGCGCATGGTAGCAGATATGATTGTGAGTGATTGGAACGTCCTATGTGTGTTATAGTTACTGACTTCGCTCTAGGGGAAAATTGGCGTGTTGGACCGCACGGACATGGATCATTTTGCGGATATTTTCGTTGACTTTCAAGCCCGCGGGAAAACAAAAGATAAAGACCGTAAGACTACTTTCTTCTTTATGCAAGTATCCTAGTTCATTCATTGAGCAGGTATCGAACTTTTGGATGCAAAGCTCGCTCCCTGGACACAGCACACTTCACCCGGAAAGATGAGAGCAGACTGCGACGGAGACAGCTTTTCAGTCAAGTATGTGTCCTTCTGGGGCTCATCTCGAGAATATTCACCAAGTGCACCTCAGGTGTGTCGGCGTATTTGATACTGTGGGGTCCTTGGGCCTCCCCGAAGAACTCGCTTTCGGATCGAAGAGAATCAAAACACTCTTCGGCTTCCCAGATTCGGTCCTAGGTGACCACGTCGAACGGACTTATCAAGCTCTAGCCCTCAACGAAACCAGAGCTGATTTCGTACGTCCGTGTCGCACGTCGCATACCCCCGGCGTTTTAATTTGCGCCCAGAATTGCAACAAGTTTCAACTATCGGAAGAGGGGAGAAGGAAGAAGCAAGTGTTAAAGCAGGTACGGTGAATTATCGGCTATATATACCGCGGCTTACTGAGATCACGTCGTACGTAGTGTTGGTTTGCAGGTTAGTTATGACTACCCATCGCTAGTCCATGATCGCTGATGGTAGCCCGAACCAAGGATCTCATACAGACGTGAGGGAAGTATTTTATAGTGACCGACCTGGAAAATTAAGTTTTGTCGTAGATCGGTGGCGGCTATAAAGAGCATGACTTATCGGACATCACACTATTCTGGATGTTGGTATGTATGACATCAGGAGTTGCTACCTATGCTGATTCGTTGCATCACAGGCCAATGTCGAGGATATAGTTGCAATTGATACTAAATATCTATTTTCTCTGTTGCAACCCAGCGCTTCCTGGGGTACTCAGGAGCCGCATGAGTATGTATATCGCACTTCTGTGAGCGAATTTGGGAGTTTCACATACGTCTTAGCCCCCAAACAGGCATTTTCTTCTTGGCGAATTCCATCCAACGCCAAATACCAACATCTTCCAACCCGGTTACACACGAGAGTATACACCCTTCTATTCTCGAACAAAGTGCTGTCCTTCCACAGCTGAAAAATACCATCGCTACCTATCCGGATCTCATCAGTCAATTGATGCCCTTAGAGCAGCAAGCTAAACAACAATGGCCCCCCCCTTCGGGACAGTACATGAAGGAAGACACCACGAGTACCACAGAACGCCAGGCGCCTGGAGTGACTATAGTCGCAGCCCGCGGGTCCATTATCTCTAGGGCGATGAAAAGTTTGAGGAGACCCCGCAGGGACAGCGCAACTCGATCGATTGGGACGCTGTCTCAACGCCGGGATCCGACAGGCCAGATGACCATAGACGAGAAAGGCTGGCTTGCGAGAATGGTACAAGAGACCAGTTTCGGTGTC
This sequence comes from Lactarius sanguifluus, assembly GCA_021527775.1. Classification (NCBI taxonomy): domain Eukaryota; kingdom Fungi; phylum Basidiomycota; class Agaricomycetes; order Russulales; family Russulaceae; genus Lactarius; species Lactarius sanguifluus. Next base: position 46,489 of record JAKEYF010000136.1, on the reverse strand, counting down.
TTTATTCGCGACTTGGTTTAGCCTTTCTTGCAGTCGCCTTCCGTGCTTCGTTTTTTTTTACGACCCCATTTACGTGCACCTCAAGGTAATGCAACATGCTCTCCTATGTATTGCTATCGTTTATGTTTGGGTTTGGGTACACGGCTGAAAAGCATCTCCTACATCATTGCTTTAGTGAAATTCTCTGAATATCTTTACTTTTCGTTGTAGCATTTTGATCTTAGGGGTCGAATATAATATATAGTGTACGTAGAGCCTTACATCCATCTTAACTAGGGATTATATGCATGTAGGTTCGGACTAGATCATGGAGGAGTCGTATCTGTGGGCCCAGCGCCGACGGCTTCTGTGGCGGAGGCCACGAAAGCACATGATCGAAGAGTGGTCGCTAGATGTGCCTGAATGACCAGAGAGTGGGAAGCACGAGCTAATGTGTGACTGGGACGTGGCACAAGTGCGTTGTTAATCACTCAGGGATTTGGGCCATTGGGGACTTGGATAACCGTATGCTTCGTCGGTCAAATACTGATCGTATTCGTCCGAATCTGTCGGTTCTTCGCGCGGTCCCTTGTTCAGTTCCTCGTACCACTCGATGACGCGGGGGTGGGTCATAACCCTGCAGGTGGGAAAACAATGAGAAACGGTTTCGAAGAAAAGAGGGGGAATCCTTGCTTTAGTGGGTCAAAGTTATGGACCTCCAACGAATCCAAACTGGTCGCGCGGGAGAGAGCAACATAAGCTGCGGCATAGGGTTTTTTTTAGTGGGGATCAGAAATCTAAGTCATGACAATACCTTGACCCTTCTCAAAAGTATTGCGAAGGTCGACTTTGACCCGCTCCAGTGTCTGACCCTGGGATTTGTGCACGCTGAGTGCCCAAGCGAGAATGAGTGGTACCTAACCAATGTCGGTAATACCACTAGCGGTATCATGCTCACGTACTTGTGTCCGGGATGCTTCGACATTCCCCAGAGCGCCATCAACGGTAAATTCCTCCGGGCTACAGAGGAACTCTAAGTCATTCGTGAACTTGACCAGAGGCCACCGTGTGGGGCATTGTTTGACAGCATTACGACGTTCATCTTCTGGTGTCTCGCGACAGGCGAGATCTACTCCACGGCGAGCAGCCTCAAGGCCTGTGAAGAAACCGATCACCTTGCCAACGGACCCGTTGACCAAATGGCCTTGCACAAGGTTCTAAAGTCGGGGTTGCAGCCTTGAGTGGCATTAGAATTGAGGACGTACCTTGATGAGCATGACTTGTGCGCCGGTCTAGCAGAAATTAAAGCGAACGCAGCAGCAGCAAGTGACACGAATTGACCTTCAGAACCACAGTCGGAAGAGCGACAATGCGGTCTAAGAGCCGTGCCATCTCATTGTGAGGTACAGGATTGCCTCTCTCGTCAAAACCTGGGCGATCCACTGCATTAAATTCAACGGGGATCTCCGCGATCTGCTCCAACCGGGTGTTGTTCGCTTTTTCGACCTCCCATCGCCTGGGATACCTGTGTGCTGCTTCAAGTGAAGTCTCCTGCAGTAAGTATCTCACTCACAATTCAGTAGGTTCAATGCCATCTTCATACACGAGTTTCCTAGAAAGTTGACGAAGCTTGGAGATGGACTCTTTGTTCATTTTCCCCCATCTCATGTCATTGAGTATATCGGCGAAAGCTGGTTTGTGTCTAAGCTAAGATAATCTTCGCATTGCCCACCTTACCTTGATCCTCCTGGCGGAACACGTGGTTTCAGTGTCATAGTGGTATCTATACATCTTGACCAGGATTCTGCGTCGAAGGCGAACCTCGATGGAATGCCGCGGATTTCATCGCAACGATCTGGAACTGGTGGCAACTGGCAGAAGTCTCCGGTGATAATGAGCTGGCATTGAAATATTGTAAGGAGTGCCTCGACAATCAAGGTGGTTTGAACCTGACCTGAATGCCCCCAAACGGTCTCTGATCATGTCTAACCGTTCCGTGCGATCTCCTCCTAGAGGACATCAATGTCATGTAAAAAAAAGGTGCAGTAGAGACCTACTAGCTTGTCAAATAGTACGTCGCTGGTCATGGATACTGGTCCTTTGCTTGGCATGAGCTCATTTGGCAATGAAGAGAACCTTACTTTCATCTATTATCAGACTCTCCACAGCCTGCCAACGCTCTCTCAAATAATCTATCCTCCTGAATTTTACCAGAGAGGCGCTTTGCAGTCTCTTTCCCAAGACCGAATCCCAGCCCAAGAATGTAAGGTAGTGCCACCCCACTCAGGTTGATAGATGCAATTCCAGTTGAGGCCGTGACAGCAACTTCACTGGCGCGTGGACCTCAAAGTTTTTATTATCTCACTGAAGCAAGGACCGTCTTCCCGGTCCCTAAAATTCGTGTTGACAGTATGTGACACAAGACAACTCGGATGGGATGGTTCATATGGGAACACGAACCTGCTGGACCTGTGACAAAGACATTGCCACCGTTCTTCACCTTTTCCAAAATTTTGGTTTGCTCAGCTGATAGTGACTATTGGTTCCTTCAAGGATTTCTTGGTCGGCAGAGGGAGTGCTGACTCAGCCGTTAGGAAAGTGATCCCAAGGCAAGTTCCAAGAGGCACACTTGACTCGGATGCAGTACACATTAACGCGGGCAAAACCCAGGCCTCTGCAGCCGCAAGTGATCTAAACTTTTTGAATTCGACCCTGGAGTGTCTTGTCGCCTATCCAAGTGCTGAGCACAGATATCTTCATTTATGGCAATTACACGTACGACCATCCGACACTAAAGTAGGCAAAAAGTGGTTCGACGTCCGGTTTAGTCATGACTTGGGCTGACAGAACCGACCATACCTCTTGCCACGAGTCATAGATCTTTGGGCCATCCTTTTCCTTCTTGAACGCGTAATAGAATGTCTTCGTCATTGCACAACATGATGCACGACACGAGTCGTGCCAGCAGGCATGATAACCGAGGACCAAGGACCACCTGTCTGTATTTCATTAGTCCACGGTCCATGGTCCTTGTCTTGAGAGTGGTTCAGAGCCCTATGCAGCACGCTCTCCTACGGACTGTTATTGTTTATGTTTTGAGTTTGCATCCACAGCTGAAGAGTATCTCCTATTGCCTTACGTAACTTGTAATGCACGTATATTTTGCACGTATATTTGTAGATGGAATACATGATCGAAGAACAGCTACTAGATGCGCCTGAATGACCAGAGAGGGAAGTACGAGCTGAGGTGTGACTGGGACTATGCATTGTGAGGTGACACGCCGTGAATCATGCCGAGTGCCAACCACAGCGTGTCGCTAATCGCTCGGGGATTTGGGTCATTGGGAACTTGAATGACCGTATGCTTCGTCAGTTAAATACTGGTCGTATTCGTCCGAATCTGTCGGTCGCTCGTGTGGTTCCTTGTCCAGTTCCTCATACCACTCGATGACGCGGGGGTGTGCCATAACCCTGGGGAAACGATGAGATTCATTTCGAAGAAAAGGGGGGAAACCTTGCTTTGGCGGGTCGAAGTTACGGACCTCTAGCGAATCCAAACTTGTTGCGCGTGAGAGAGCGACATAAGCTGCAGCATCGGGATTTTTTAGCGAGGGTCTGAAATCTAAATCGGGATAATACCTTGACCCTTCTCAAAAGTATTGTGAAGGTCGACTCGGACCCTCTCCAGTGTCTGACCCTGGGACTTGTGCACGCTGAGTGCCCACGCGAGAATGAGTGGTACCTAACCAAAGTCAGTAATTCCGGTAACAGTATTATGCTCACGTACTTGTGTCCGGGATGCTTCGACATTCCCTCGAACGCCATTGACAGTAAATTCCTCCAAGACACAGAGGCGTTGGGAGCCGTTCGTAAACTTGACCAGGGGCCACCATCTGCTGCATTGTTGGACCGCCCTAAGGCCTTCGTCTTCTGGTTTATTGCGACCGGCGAGAAGTATTCTACTGCGAGCGGCCTCAAGGCGTGTGGAGAAGCCGGTCACCTTACCGGTGGTTCCATTGACCAAATGGCCTTGCTCAAGGTTCTAAAGTCGGAGATGCAGCTTTCGCGGGGATCCATCAAAAGTGAGTACGTGCCTTGATGAGCATGACTTGTGCGCCGGTCTAGCAGAAATTAAGCAAACACAACAGCAGCAATTGAAGTCGCTTGAATTACCTTCAGACTCACAACCGGGAGAGCGACAAGTCGGCTTAGGAGCCGTGCCATCTTCCGGAGAGAAACAGGATTCCCTCTCTCGTCAAAACCTGGGCGATCCACTGCATTAAATTCAACGGAATTCTCCGCGATCTGCGCCAACCGGGTATCGTTTGCGTCTTCGACTTCATTTTTCGTAGGATACCTGTGTCCGAGTCACGGCGTTACCTCAGGTGCAACCTGTTTTTACCGTGACTCGAAGTATCCCACTCACAGTTCAGTAGGTTCAATGTCATCTCCGTACACAATTTCTCGGGAAAGTTGGTGAAGCTTGGAGATGGAATCTTTGCTCATCTGGCCCCATCTCATGGCATTAAGTATGTCGACGAAAGCTGACTTGTGTTTAGGCAAGGGTGGAATCTCCGCACTGCCCACCATACCTTGGTCCCGCTGGCGGAACACGTGCTTTAGTGTCATAGGCGCACCTATACATCCTGACCAGGATTCCGCGTCGAAGGCAAACGTTGATGGAACGGGTATCCCGTCGCGAAGATCTGGAACTGGTGGCAACTGGCAGAAGTCCCCGGTGACAATAAGCTGGGGTTAAGATATTGTAAGGAGCGCTACGACAATCAAGGTAGCTTGAATTTAACCTGAATGCCCCCAAACGGACGCTGATCATCTCTGACTGTTCGTGCGATCTCCTCCTAGAGGGCATAAATATCGTACAAAAAAGAGTGCGTAGAGAGACCTACTAGTTTGTCAAATAGTACACCGCTGATCATGGATACTACTTCGCTCAGCACGGGGGTAAACTCTCAGTAAAAACATCTTACTTTCATCTATTATCAGGCTTTTCACACCCTGCCAACGCTCTCTCAAATAATCAGTCCCTAGAATTTTACCAGAGAGGCGCTCTGCGGTCCCTTCCCCCAAACCAATACCTGCCCACGAATGCAACGTAGTGCCGCCTATGCTAATGGATGCAATCCCGGTTGAGGCCGTGACAGCAACTGCAGTTTGACGACCTGGGAGCCTCAGACATTTTATGATCTCATGAAGTAAGACCGTCTTCCCGGTCCCTAAAATTTGTGTCGACGCGAGACGATAGGACAATTGCGAATACGAACCTGCCGGACCTGTGAAAAAGACATTGCCGCCTTTCTTCACCTTGTTCAAAATATTAGCTTGCTCTTCCGAGAGCACTATTTCCGGGGGTCTAGTGGCCCGGTCTTCTATGGGATCGACGCTGAGTATATTCTCTCCACAGGAGATAGGCTGCGTTCGGTGGCCCAGGTTCAGCAGGTTGGGTTAGTTGCATGGCCGGCGGACAGAGAGCTGAAATGCAATCAAGCCGTCAGGAAGACAGTCGAAGACACAGTTGATGCAGTACACATTGACACAGGCAAAATCCAAGCCTCCGCAGCCGCGAGTGATTTAAATTTTTTGACTTTAACCCCCGAATATCCCGTCACCTGTCCATAGATATTGAACGCCCTGACTTCACGGTGTAGCAAATACACGTACGGCCATTTGGCACTAAAGTTAGGGTTCGACGTCCACTTTAGCTGACAGAATCGATTAATAGCGACCGTACCTCTTCCCATGAGTCATAAATTTTTGGACCTTCCCTGCCCTTCTTTACGGCGAAATAGGATTTCTCTGCCATGGTACAACATGATGGACACCAGGCGTGCCAGCAGGTTCCGTAATAATGCTGAGTAAGGCGGTCACTGGTATACCATTTTTAGAAGGAGAGTTGGGCCCGATTACTGAATGATCGATGATCAATTCTTGAATGTTTGTTCATGTTTGCGATTAGAGGACCTTGCCAGGCAAGCGCTCCTGCCTACTGTGCAAGTTCTCTCTGATATCACACCATATGTTCGATACCTACCTTGTACAATGTTGCGGCATTTTACTGCAAACCCCTTGGACCCTCTGTGGGATGAGAATCGATGGAGCGGGGCATGGAACACGATCTTGAACACCTTGTTCCCCCCTTACCAAGGCCACGTCATTGTATCTTGCCACCGCCCAAATCAATGGGCTGCCCTCATGATCGCGGTTCTCAGGCCGACCGGCCCCGACTCTATTCCATTGCGCGCCCTTCTTGTCGTCGGGATCCAGAATAGCCACGACTATAGCCAGGACTGGCAGGCCGGTATCCCTTCGCTCGAAAGGCAAATAAATCGTGAGATAGACGTCGCCTTCCACGGAACTAAGCCCGGAGCTGCGGTTTCAAAGGCATATTGGATTACTACTATCGGCCCCCATTGGCGCTATGGTGTCTGGGAAGACGACGGACAGGGTCTGAGGCCATTAATTGCTTGGCATGAGACCCTTCACGACCAAGCCTCGCACGATGACCTTCAAGATTTAACTACTCTCGTTTGCAAACCTGCACAAAAGTAGATGTGTGTAAAAGGTTGTTCAAGTTTTCTTCGTCGTGAATGGTGGTGATTTGATAGGGCTGTTTGAGTCAAAATTTCTTTCTATGTACGGGTCTCCTCCTGAGCTGTCTCAAATGTTCCCACTTGTAAAGCTCGAATCCATGGACGTGAATGATCAGGCAGATTCACAACTACGAACCTGCAACGCGTGATCTGCTACCAATTTTACAGTCGCCTGGTTGACCTGGGACGGGTTCCCACTTCCCGGGCCCCACCATGACGACAACGGCGGTGGCGGCAGTCAGTTAACGCCTCCAGTCATGTGCGCCGCCAACCACGACTACGGCAACGATGACCGTGACTGGAAGACCGCGACAACAACAACATCGATAACGACCATCACGATAATGCAGCCCTGATCCACGTGCACCGCCAACCACAAGGGTGAGCTTGATGACGAGCGCGGCTACAAAGACTGCGACTACGACTACCACGATGAGCACCGCGACTTACAGAGACTGACCACAGCCGTGGTGCAAGACTGGGCTCCAAGTCACGTGCATCGCCGACCAAGTTGCACTTCAGGCTTCTCCTCGAGAACGGCAGCGACAGCGACGAGGGCACTCTCCAATGCAGTGCTGGGAATCATCAACAACGCCCTTGAGGAGTCCCATGAGCCACCGCATCCACGACAGTGGTTGGAGCGTCGAAAACAATAACACGCAAATAGCGCGCCTGGTCACAGTGTATCACCTGTACCATTCCGGTTTAGACCAGCACTGTAGCAAGGTCCTCGTCGTACTGTACAAAGTACTGTACTTCCATTGAATATATTGGGCTTGATGCTATCCAAAGTGTGGAGAACAACGTAGAATTGATTGAGTGTACTGACTGACCATTAAGCTGATCTTTAATAGTATTGCAGATGTGTCGGCGTGTCATACTGTAAGGGATATGCAAGAGACCCTCCCAGCTGCGTGGAACAAGTTCGGCACTGTTGTCTGTCCCGCTGCGAAAGTAAATAAACAAGAATGTGGCTCTCTGGCGGCGCTTTAGCGTATTCGGGTCTATCGTTTCCTCGCCAACTGATACGGGTCGTATTTGTCCGAATCTGTCGATTCCTTCTTGGGTTCCTTGTTCGATTTATCGTACCAGTCGATGACGCGGGGGTGTGCCATAACCCTGGGAAAAATAATGAGAATGAGAATCAATTTCTGAGAATGGGGGGGAATCCTTACTTTTGTGGATTAAAATTGCGAACTTCCAACGAATCCAAACTTGTTGCGCGGGAGAGAGCGACATAAGCTAGCATAGGGATTTAGCTGGGATCAGAAATATAAGGCACGGTAATACCTTGACCCTTCTCAAAAGTATTGCGAAGGTCGACTCTGACCCGCTGCAATGTCTGGCCCTGGGACTTGTGCACGCTGAGTGCCCAAGCGAGAATGAGTGGTACCTAACCAAAATCAGTAATACTAGTAGCAGTACTATGCTCGCGTACTTGTGTCCGAGTTGCTTCTGTCCTCCCGAAAGCGTCGTTAACAGTAAATTCCTCTGGGGTACAAAAGCGTTGGTGACCATTCGTGAACGTGACCAGGGGCCACCGTGTGCAGTGTTCGACACATTCAAGTCCTTTGTCTTCCGATTTATCGCCACGGAGACGTGATTCACTATCTCGGAAAGCGGCCTCGTGGTGTGTGCCGAAACCGATCACCACACCAGTGGATCCATTAACCAGTTGGCCTTGCTCAAGGTTCTAAAGTCGGGGTTTCAGCTTTGCGCGGGTATCAAAACTGAGGACGTGCCTTGATGAGCATCACTTGTGCACCGGTCTAGGAGAAATTAAGTAAACGCAACGGCAACAGCAGATCATTCGAATAACCTTTAGAACCACAGTCGGGAGAGCGACAAGGCGGTCTAGGAGCCGTTCCATCTCCTGTAAAGTCACACGTGGTTTCCCGTCTTCGTCCAAACCTGGGCGATCCAGTGCCTTAAAGGAAACAGCATTCTCTTTGATCTGCGCCAAGTGGGTGTTGTTTGCCTTTTCAACTTCATTTCGCGTGGGATACCTGTGTGCTGCTTTGCAGTTTGTTTTTGCCGTGAGTATCTCACTCACAGTTCAGTAGGTCCGATGCCATCGTCATACACGATTGCCCTTGAGAGTTGGTGAAACTTGGGGATAAACTGTTCGCTTATCTGTCCCCGTCTCATGTCATTGAGCATTTCGATGAAAGCTGACTTGTGTCTAAGTTAAGATAGAATCACCGCATTGACCACCTTACCTTGGTTTTGTTGGCGGAACACGCGTTTCAGTGTCATAGGGGCATCCATACACCTTGACCAGGATTTTGCATCAAAGGCGAACGTTGTTGGCAGGGCTATTCCGCATTGACGTTTTGGAACTGGCGGCAACTGGCAGAAGTCCCCGGTGATAATGAGCTGATGTTAAGACACTGTAAGTTGCGTCACGACAATCAAGGTGAATCGAATTCGACCTGAATGCCCCCAAACGGGTCCTCATTAAGTTCTTCATCTTTACGGGATCTAACCCTTCGTGCAATCTCCTCCTAGACGGCATCAACGCCGTACAAATAAAAATTGCGTGGAGACTTACCAGCTTGTCAAATAACCCGGCGCTGATCATGGATACTAATCCTATGTTAGGCATGAGGTCAACTTACAATAGAAAGATCTTACTTTCGTCTATTATCAGGCTGTCCACTTCCAACCAACGCTTTCTCAAACGCTCTGTCCTCCGAATTTTGCCAGAGAGGCCCTTTGCAGTCCCTTCCCCCAAACCAATACCAGCCCAAGAATGTAAGGTAGTGCCGCCTATGTTGATGGACGCGATTCCAGTCGAAGCCGTGATAGCGACTCTACGGCGCGTGGAGTTCAAAAATTGTATAATTTCACCAAGTAAAACTGTCTTCCCAGTCCCTGAAATCCGTGTTGACGAGGTGTAACACGGAACTCTTATGTGAACACTAACCTGCCGAGCCCGTGAAAAATACATTGCCACCTTTCTTCACCTTTTCCAGAACATTACTTTGCTCTTCTGTTAGAATTACGGCTGGTGGTTTGGTGGCCGCGTCCCCTGTTGTATCGGCGCCGGTGACGTCCTCTCCACAAGAGGTGGCTACATTCAACGGCCCAGCTTCAGCAGATATTGGTTGGGTTAGATCTTGGGTCGATTGTTCGGCCGGTGGACAGAGAGCTAAACAAAATTAACCGTCAGGAATGGGATTCCAAGGCACACTTAATGCAGTACACATTAACGCAGGCAAAATCCAGGCCTCCGCATCTGCAAGTGATCTAAATTTTCTGAATTCGGCCCTTGAGTATCTCGTCACCTGCCCATAGTGAGGTTGAGCACACATGACCCCAAGGTGTGGCAATCGAACGTACAGTCATCCGACACTAAGGGTTCGACAAGGGGTTCGACTTCCCGTTTAGTCATGACTTGAGCGATCAACAGGAACATACCTCTTCCCATGAGCCATAGACCTTTGGGCCGTCCCTTCCCTTCTTAACGGCGTAATAGGATTTCTTCGTTTTCGCCATGGTACGGACATGATGTACGACTCGAGGCAAGCCAGCCTGTTCACTGAGCACGTGACCGCGTGTGCCGTCTCTCGTAACTTTACTCGAGTACTTGGCTGCGACGCCGGGACCGGCCTACTGTATGTCAGGCTTCATGACGTTGGCTATAATATGTCGATCAATATGACTACGGACCACCCGCAGAATATTTCGAGTATCAGCCGGCCGTCATCTCGCCCTTCTGCCGGTCACCAACACCCCCCTTATCTCACCTCACACAAGCGACCTTCGTCCATGTTTGAAGATCGTGACAACTCGAAGTGAGTGATCCTGTCGTCTTTGGTGCGGAATTTTAACGATCCCTTGAACAGTTATCCTACGCCCACAAAGGATAGCAACTCCTGGTACCACCCCTCTCTCGAAGGTGCATCTGGCGACGAGGAGGAACCTACTGATGTGGTGAAGGGAAATTGGGGAAGGAAGGCAACCAAAGGTGCTAGGTGGCTTAGAAAGGGGAAACTAGCTGCGTGGGGTCCCGGCATGGAGGAGTGGGAGGTGTGCATTACCTCTTTTTCTTCTGAGATGGTGTTTAAGGTGATCTTGCAGGCAGACGAGCGGGCTCGAAAGCGTATCAGGTCTCTACTCCCCCCCGACAATCGCTCCCCATCGCCCCCCGTATTACCCCATCTACGGTCACCCTCTCCTCCTCTTATCGCGCCATATGTGGCACTTCCAACTCAACATCTCAACTATACTTCATTCGTCATGGATAGAAGTGTTACGCATTCTTTTCGTTCTCCGATGCTCGAAGACTTGGAGCGTGCCACGAATGGTCTTATCGAAGGGGAAGCGGGCATGAAACGTGCATTTGGCCGACTCTGGGAAGTCCTTTCAAAGGACCCCGATCAAGTTCGCTCCAAAGATGTAGTCATCCCCAAACAGGAGGATGAGGGCGAAGGAACGAACGCAGAAGGCGAGAGGGAGCGGAGGCTCGCACGAGCCCCAGACCTCGCACCTCCTACTCAAAAACTGTTTATAGTGTCCTACCCAAATGGAGGTTCTCCGGTCTTTGATCCCTCCCACTTTGTTCATCCGGACATGCAACGAGAGAATCTAGAGAAATCACTTTCGACACTACGCGAACTCCAAGACGACGTTCGGGAGTATGTGGAGCGTTTGGAGGAAATTAGGGAAAGCTTAGGCGATCTCCGGGCACAGCGTGATGAGGTTTGGACCATGGTGAGGGCAAATTCACTACAGGAACTGCAGAGGATGGCCGGTGGATCCGCAGTCCAGTAGTCGGTATCAGGAACGGCCCGTCCAAACGCCCCAGGGGTTTCATAATACTGTAATACAATACAGCCGCCGTACCTCGTCCTACTTACTGTACTCATTGTCATCCCTTACTTTCTTCCCATTTCGACTTTCTTCACAGTCTACTCCTTTTCGCGAGATGAGTCTCAACGGGTCTTCTACATCTGCGCATGATCCGCCCATAGAGCCCGACATACAGGACGCCGCTGATCGTTACTTACTCAAACTAAAGTCGTACGCAAGGGCACTGCCCTATTCCATCGACTCAAATTCAAAGATGCAAGGACTACTTGACTTCATCTGCATGCGTATTGTGCAGACCGTACAAGCTAGAGACTATGATCCTGGTTTCTTGCAGTGGGACAGCATGTTGACCTAGTGCGCTCTGCGGTATTACTCGCCTAGATCAGAAACTCAAAGTGTTCGCTAGTTGGTCATACCTGAAGTATCCCATTCCCAAAGAAAAGCGAATTCTGCTGGTAGATCTATACTATAGCATGTGCACCATGCCTGGCATGCCTCTCCATGTCGTCGCCACTTGCTCCGATGCTTTGGAAATCTTGACAAGATCGAAAAATAAACTAAGTATCCAAGATATCAGACTTCCTTGGATGCCTATATTCGATATCTTAAGACACGACTTGTTTCTTACCAGACGCCAGTTTGAAGTTAGGTTTGTGTGATACTCAGAGTCCGTGTCACAATGGCTCACTGACTGGCTCCACACAAGCCAAACGTCTTACTATATGGGGATGATTGCTAGCACAGTGCAGAGGTTTTTCCATCCTGCGGCTACTGATCAAATGCTTGAAACATTCGTGCCGCTAATTAATGGGACTAATCTGAATGTACGTTCGAATTATACTTCCGAGTGCCTTCGTAGCCAACTCTAATACTAAATGTGGATTACAGAGTCTCTTATCTTCTCAATTTTTTATGTTGACATTTCTCCCTCAGAGCCACCCGCAGTCCTATCTACCCATGGTTTTCCGCCTGTGGGAGTCTGTCAACTCATACATGTTTGATGAGCGTATGCTTCATTTCTTGGCCCAATTAGCAGAAATGCACGTGGACCCCTCGATCAGCGACCCTAAAAGAATTGACGAGATACCTGATGACGCGAGGTCGGAGAATGAAGGTCGACCTAACTGGGATAAAAACGATCTCGGCAGCAGTGGCCTTTGGGGCGGAATTTACAAGGATGTTGGTATATTTACTGATTATGACTGGCACTTCGTCATGTGCAAATGCTTAGCATCTATGGGTTGGTGTTTCTCCCTATTTCCGTTCAATATACCGCTTATTGAAGGATCTACACGCAGAAATTCCACTGGCGGACTCGGGATCTCTTACCACGGGACCGTCTGCAGATAACCAGGCGGGTTTCGAGATTGGTCGCCTTCCTAAACCAACTTGGCGGATTGGTTAGTCGGTTTTGAGTCCATACATAACCTCAAAGGTTCTGATTTCCTCAAGCTTCGCTGGCACGTATCATTGTCTATTCCATGACACCCGATGGACTTCCTACTGCTCCATCCAGTGCCCCCACCCCTTTAGGGACACCTCTCGCATCTGGGATGAACACCCCTCGGCATCAGGGCGGCTCTGTAGGCGATTACTTGACGGCTCCTCTGGGCAAGATTTCCTTTATGAAGAGCTATGTTGGCGGCTCTAAGGCTCTCGACTCACTCGTGAAGTTGATTGCTTCAACCGAAAGTTTTTTCCATCCTTCGAATTCCGGGGCCTGGACCGCCGATGTATGTCTAACCTTTTACATCTCATGTTGAGCTCGTTTTTGCTTGAGGTATTTAGCCCGCTGAGCGCTGATGTGCATACACACAGTTGACAGCATTTATCAAGTATGTCGCTTATGAATTCAACAAACGTAACTTGCCTCTTTCTGCCTAAGATAGTAGCTTCTCATCCGTCCTTTCCGTCCTTAGGGTGGCATGAAGAACAAGGTCCTGACTGCAAAACCCCGATGGTCTGTTAACATTCGTTACTATGGTCTATTGACATCACCTTAATTCGTTTCCCAGTACCGGCGTCTTACGCGGGCAATGAAACGCGAGCTTGTCAAGAGCTTCAGAACCGTTGCCCTGCTGGCCATGTTCTCTGAAGATTCGACTACTTCCAATAACATTTCCAGCTGCTTGAAGTGGATGAGTCTCATGGAGCCCGACCTCATACTGTATCCTATATTAGAGAGAGCTGTGCCTTCCCTGGAAGCTTTAGTCGAGGTAAGTGTATTCTGAAACCGATTAACGGCCATTCACAGACCCCCCCGCGCGCCCAGACACAGCGTACCATAGCCGTAATCAAAGCTCTGGGTGCCATCGCTCCAGCACTCGTCTCCAGGGAGGTCTACTATCCAGGGGCGAAGCACCTGGTTCCGATTTTACAGCTATTAATACCGGGTATTGATCTCGTAGGTGGCCGATGAACGATCTTCATGACATGGTATGCTGACGGGTACGATAGAACGATCCATCGAAGACGGTAAGACGTGCCGCTTCGCGCGTGCCTTTCACATCTTGACAGAGACGATTTTGTTATACAGCTTTGCACGACAACATTCCTCATAGAGGTTTCACAATACATCAAATTCGGAGATTTAACATCAAGAAGCATCACAATGTCTGCCGACGTAGATTCTTGCACACCTGCTAACGTCGACGTCCCAAACGGATTCTCCCTAATTTCTCTAGGTGGAGTTCACATCGATGTCGAGTTGAGCGATGGCCTTTCCTTATCTAAGGACGAGGAAGATGCGTTACTACGTGAATCGACGGCAGATTTCCCAGATTGGATTGCCAGCTTCATTCGGAGAGTCATTCTTCTCTTTGATAATCTTCCAGAGGAGGCGGGCGGGGCAACGGAAGGTTAGTAGCGAGTATTTCACTACGTGTCGGTTATAACACCACCCTTGTTCTCAGTGCAGTTAGTGGACGCAGTCACAAATGCGTGCAGTCAAATCTGCATCCACCTATCAGACCCTCTCTTTGATCTCGTTCTCAATATGATCTTCGATTACGCCAGTACCAACGTTAGACCCAATGCTGTCCGAGCTGTTCACCAGCTAGTGGAATGTGTTGCAAATGCCAATCCAGCTAAAACCTTAGCCAAATTTGTTCCTTTTTGTATAAAAAACATCGAGGTAGAACTCGAGAACGGAGCGAGCTCAACCCGAACAACCTCCACGTTTTCAACGCCACTACCTTCAGATGCCACTTTCCATTGGAGTACGGATACTCTTTTTCATGCTCGTTCGTATTCATTTGTCCTCCAGATTTGGCAGTGCTACGGGGTTCCATGTTTAAGTAAGTCCTTTGATTAAGACCTGTCTCAAAACATCTTACAGGGAGAACAGTGACGGCAAAGCAGTACGTTGGACATACTCGAGATGATGTGTATTGACGCGGCTAGAGCAGATCTTGAAGCACAAGGACCAGTTCATACCTCTGCTGAAGCGTCTTCGTGACAAGACTTTTTCCAAGCGCGGGTTTTCTTGGAGCGGCAAACTTCTTTCCAGCTTGCTTCTGACCTTGACCCATACCTATCCCCTGGAAGATAAGTTCGTGAATCGTGAGCAATGGGACAGCGAAGGTAGGTACAAGCTTGTTTTACCGTGTGTTGTAGCTGGACCGTCTACTCAGAGTTCCGTTTCAACCATTACAAATACTGGGGAAAACTCTATACGGCTGAGGATGTCACGGTACGTCCGCGTGCGACCTGTCGTAGCTTTGCATATAACTTGTGGTAGGTGTCGTGGCACGTCCCAGATGAGGAAGAGTTGGATTTTTCTCTGGAGATATTTAAAGAGATTGTGGAGCCGACGTTGATCAAATTAGAAAAACTTCTGGGACCAGGCACGTACCCGTAAAGGTTGTTTTGCGTACCCAATTAACCCGCTCTGATGAGTCAGATGTCCCCAGAGATAATTTCTGGCGGAATGACTTTTGTCGGTCAGTGCTAGGGATCTTGTTTTCGAGATCAAAATTCGAGCGAGAGCCCACGTAGGTTTTTGAGCTTCGTCCGCAACGCATTCTCGGGGACACCCACATTCGTCAAGGAGGTGTTCACCAAACAGGACCAACAATATGGTCTGGAGACAAGCGATATCCTGCAAGTACTTTTTCTTACCGCTCTACGATGTCCCCTCACTTTCATTCAGGAATGAGATCCCAGAAATGATAGCCTCCATAGAGCCACTCAGTTCAGGCTTCGCGATCTCAGACCCTCATGACCCGCGTGCTCGGTACTATCTGTCTCTACGGCAGCGCTTTGGCAAACTCCTGCACGAAGCATCTGTATCGCTACGCCGACAAGGGGAGGAGAATACCGTCGATGCAGTCCATTCTTTGGTGCGTCGGCCTCTGAAACTCCCCTTTTTTGTTCAAACACCCCATCTTCTAGATACAGTGCATCCGTACCTATTTTCTGGACTATGGAGACAGCAAAGACAGGTTAAATAAGCACTATTCGCTCAGAGTTTCTGACCACTGAGATCCATCCAGCTATTACGTCCAGCTGGACCGTTACGGGACTGAGCTCAGTTACGCCCGACAATACACAAAGCAAAAGGAGTGGCCAAGAGCAATTTTTATACGGCGTGCACGGTGAGTGCATAATAGTATATTACATTGTCTTGATAGATGTGCATTCTCCAAAAGACTCTATCACGCAGCCCGGCTGAGATGGAACTCCATTGAGAGAAGACGCACACCTGACGACGATAAACTCATCGATGATGTCGCAGAATGGGCACTTTGGAATTATGCTACCGGTGTGTATTATGATATTACTTGAATGTGTACTGACTATGCTTAGTGCGAGAGTAGGACACACGAGCCACTGAACGCGAACCACACTGATTGCTTTCACAGATCTAGTCAGTCATTATTGGACGCACTTTGCGGTGTATGTCTTCCTCTCATGCGAGTCGCTTGTGATGCTGACGTACCTTGAAAGGCCTACGATGGCATCCGTAGGCGCTGCCTCCCCTTGATATATGCTGCTCTGGAACCTGGTACAGAGGACGACCGGATGAAAGGGGCTTTGTGGACACTGAATTCGAGCTCGTTCGGTGAGTGTGGTAGTCGTATCGATTTCGAACCGAATACGAGCAATGATGTTTTCTTAGTCAAGTACGCGATATCCGGCAAGTTCGTGGTGCTTAGACGGCGAAAAATGACATCTAATTCTTGACTAGAACCTACATTGGCCCCGGAGCTACTCAAGAGGCTATTTGGATGCCAGGCCAATGAGAAGGTAATTGCCCTTAAGATTGAAATGCTGTCCGCGCCTGATAGAAGATACCAGCCATCCATACAGAGTGCTGTGTCATCGGTTTGCGAGAATGGTATGCACCGTCCTGCTTCCTGAACCAGGCTTCACTGTTTCCGCAGGTATCAATGGCTTTGTTGAACCGAACTTCCACTTCTACGAAGTCAACTATCCCCGCTTAGATCGAGCGTTGGCTAACTTCCAGGCAAAGTTGACATTTAACGCCGAAGAAAAATCACTAGTCACTCGCTGCAGAGAGAGGCGAATAAGTAGAATTTTGCTCAGTGAAGAACGAGTCAGGGAGACGGTTTGCGGCTCTGCATTTCTTATTTGAAGCTACTCTGATAGCGTGACAGACGACCCTTGTCCTCGAGATTGCTTGGGCAAAATCGACGCACTGGCGTTACGCCATCTTCGCCACTCGGTGTCTGCGGGCGCTAGTAAGAATAGACGCGCCTATTTCTGCTCCTCATATGAAGTACTTCCTTGAAAAGTGTCACGATAATCACCCCTCTTTGGTATGTCCTCTTAGCTTACCTACTTTGTGGAAGTACAAACTTGGTCATTACGTTCCTCAGCGATACGTGAGTGCAATCCACTTAGCCGGTATTCGACCCGTAACCAGGATTCCTTCTAGTATTCTCAGAGGGCTGTGATGAAAGCGATCCGTTATATTAAGCTACGGACCTTCGCACGAGGGCCTATCGACCTCATCTTTGAGCGAAATAACAACCCTCTTAAACAGTCGATGGCGATTAAAGAGCGGTCCCATGATTTCACACGCGATATTCTTGCCCAGTTCCAGGCCCCTGTTAACCTGCTGAAAGCTGGGTCAAATACGTGAGTCGAGTTTTTAAATCAATAAACCCGGTTACGTTGAATATACCTTCAAGTCTCTTGATTGAGGACATCAGCAGCGGGTGGCTGGCTTGGCAAGATTCCATCGTAGCCTACGCCTGTCCTCACGTTTCTAAACCATCCTTGATACCATGGGACCCGGAGAGTGAACCAGCTATCTCCGTCGTGAGAGACACCGCAAAGGACCCATCTTTCTGGAAAAATCTATCGACCCACTTTAGCTCTGAGACACACTCTGAAGTGGTGTCCTCGGACAATGTTGCCTCAGTCAAGTCAATAGGTTTGTTCATCTGATTTGCGTAATTGTACTTTTCTAACTTAACATCAGCCCAGCTGTTGGAAGGCGAATCATTCACTCCTCTGCAAACCCTCATTGAAGAGTTGATCCAGAATCCTGACCAGA
This sequence comes from Lactarius sanguifluus, assembly GCA_021527775.1. Taxonomy (NCBI): domain Eukaryota; kingdom Fungi; phylum Basidiomycota; class Agaricomycetes; order Russulales; family Russulaceae; genus Lactarius; species Lactarius sanguifluus. The sequence continues at coordinate 28,562 of JAKEYF010000136.1, read as the reverse complement.
ACAAACAGAGAGGAGCTGCTGAGTTTCTAGGGGGCCTGCTGAATGGTAAGGCAAACTTCTTCTTCACACTAACGCAACCCTCAAAGAGCATAGGTGCGAAACATTGGCCAATGCAGAGCCAGAAGGAGCTCTGGAATTGGGCCATGCCATTGTTGAAGGCTACCTTTGCCAACAAAATCAAGACCGATACACTGCCTATCTGGATGTCGTTTTTAGAAGTAGGCCATGCGTGTTGAGTTTGCCTTGCCCAGTCGCTGATAAACGACAGTATCTGTTCCATAAACGAGACCCACGCCGATATCAAGTTCTCGTTGACTACCTCGTGCAGGAGTTCCACTCTACCGATTATAACGGCGAATCTTCACTCAATGCTGTCAAGGCCTTGTGCTTTTTCCGTGCCTTCTACGAAGAGCAGAACTGGAAATTTTCCCAGTGGGTGGACCAAGCCGTTGAACGTGTATGGGCCGAGATATCCAGCGAGCATGACGAGGCGAGTTACATTACCACTATCCAAAGAATGTCCAGTGACACACTTTACTCTCCTAAGGTCCGCGCGTATATCAGCGAGCTTCTTGCATTCGCGAGTAAGATCAAAGTGAGTAAGCTTGCCCGCGTCAGGGTATAGTGTTCACGTATAGCAATAGCGCCAACCGAAGCCTTCGATTCCTTCAGCCGAAATCTTCGTACGTGAGTGCCGGACAGCGTCAATCGACTTCGACATATTAGGAATGCGAGGAATCTACCACCGGACGCGTGTGCAAGAACTAGCACAACGATTTCTGGAATGGCGTGCCGAGCGGCTCCCGGGGGCCCGCGCATTTCAATCAACATATGACAAGTCAGTCCCTCAAGCTAACCTTCTACCTTTTTCTGAACAGGCGTGAGCAGAGTGGGGACTACGATATGTCGTTGGTTATTCCAGACCGTGCATGATACAAACGCGATATCGGCGTTCGACTACATTCTACCGCTCATGGTGCGCGAAGTTCTTACATCTAATACCAGCCATCTTTTTTACCCTACTACAGCCGGAGCTTTTTCGCTTTACTGAAGGTATTCTGCATCTTCCTAACCGTGACGGGGCTAATATCTGAATCAGTGAATGACAACGACGAGCTCCTGTCAAGAGCCCGCATGCTCCTCGTGCGCATGTGCGGAGTGACCCCCCCGCGGCCCCTCATTGGGGCGATATTGCAAGTTATCTTTGACACTATTCTTAACTCTCCGGTTAGACAGCTTCCGGTCATTCTCCCGAATATCCACTCACCTTAACGATAGTCATGGAAAGTCCGGGTGCAAGCCCTGCCTTTGGTACAAGGTTGGTAATATCGCCAGTTTTCCCGTTCCAAGTCAGCGGTAAAATCACATTTTTAATCAGTGTTCTACTTCCGGCAAGTACCTCTTCTGAGCGACGCCAGAATAACCGAGATTCTTGAGGTAGGTGATGTGCTGTCCTCTTGATATGTCAATAAGGTTCGCTCGACAGGTGCTTTGTAAATGTCTCGACGATGAGGTGGTCGAAGTCCGCGAAATGGCCGCCACGTATGTGTCCAATGAAATTCATTCATGGGCTTTTCTTACCCTGCGCAAAGAACGCTATCTGGCGTCCTACGTCTCTCCCCGCGACGTAGTCAATTGACACTAAAGGTGCAGCTTGAGCTTCCCATCTCGCTCTCAGGGCGTAGCCTGACCTGTCCATAGGACCGCTTTGTCAAACTTCTACGCCGTTCGCCCCTCCCCAACAGGCAGTCACCAATCTACAACGCCGCCATCCGCCAACGCCACGCTGCAATTCTTGGCATCTGCTCCCTAATAGACAGTTACCCGTACACAGTCGAACGTTGGATGCCCGAGCTGCTCTCAAGTGTTCTCGCCGAGCATGCCTATGATCCTGTCTGCCTTCCTTTCTTGTAGTGAAGGCTGTCTCGCTGACAGCCACCCAATGCAGATACCGATCTCACTAACAGTTCAGAAGTGTGCGAGTAACTTTAAAAAGACACACCAGGACACCTGGCACGAGGACTCGAAGCGCTTCACCGAGGACCAACTTGCGGCACTATCTACGTTACTCACAGGCTCATCATACTGTACGTCACAAATTTCTGTCATTGCGTGGGGGTCCTTATCCGTGCGTAGACGCGTAAACATTATCCATAGGATCTCTGCTCGCTCGGCTTCTCGTTCGTGTAGCCGACTCGATCTGACCCTCATGTAGAAAGTGCTCGAGTTTAAGTAAGACTAATCTGATGGCAAGTTAATTACTGGACCTATTATCTTCCAAAGCGTAGTCCAATGTTCCAGTAACGCTGGGACCCGTGATGCTCAGAAGTCACCTGACCCTAGAAAACAATGAACTATGAAGGCACACCGCAACGAGGCACGAAATATGAAGTAGAGCAAGAGTTTCTCGAGATAGATTTACACTTGAAGCCCGCCTGGGGTTGGAGGTGACAAACTCGTAGGGCGAGAACGAGAGCTGCCAGGTGTACTTTTCCCTTCCTCTATATCAGGTGAGGCGAGCGACGACTCTGTTGTTTCACGGCCGTTGGCAGTACCAGCCCTCGCCCCTGCATCCGGAACGAGGTCAATGGGTGCGTTTTGTCGATTTGCGTATCCAGACTTGACGCGGTTGTTTGATACCGATTCGCTATCATAATGATCGCCAAGACTAAGTAACGTCTTGTGAGAGAGTGGAGAAGTGCCGCCACTTACCGGATCTCGGCAATGAGGTCGTCGATATCGTACCAAGCAACAGCGCTATACGCAATGCCGCGGAACCAACCTAACCGGTCGGCGGGAGAGATGAACGCGTGTGCGTGCAAGTGGTCTGTGACGGGGATCCGCGAGTCTCGGAAAGGAGGGGTAATGAAGCCGATGCGAAAATTGGATGGACGGGTATAGGGCTGGGTCGAGGCGGTGTTCAGTGGCCCAGCGGATGTCGGCGAAAGGAGAGGCGAGTCCATAGGGAGGAGAGACGTGAGTAGTTTGGTGGCCGTGTCGCGGAGGAAAGTGAGGAGGGGAAGATCGCTGGAAGACTGGAAACAAGCATAAATTATCAAAAGAAATGTCGATGCGAGCGCACTCACGAGCATGTAAATGGATGGGACATGGAGACTGGTGAGTTTCGTCATGAGAACAAGAGAAAGACAGGCGTGAGGGGGCAGCTGACGCACTTGAAAGCCACGATTATGTGTCCCTTGCTCGATACTGGATTGGTCTTCTCGCGGTAGACAGTGAAATTGTCGTCACGCCAGAGGACCTCTGGTTGGGAAGTCGACGAGGACGGCGGTGGGGACAGTGTACTAAGGGTATCGCGTTGACGCTGAGCTTGCGAGACAATCCCGCACATCGGACAACCAGGTTTTGATGCGAAAGACATGATGTAGGCTGAGTTGAAAACGGCCGGCACCCGTTTGATTGTTGCTGTCGTCGTCGTTGTCGCCGTCGTATTTGTTCCAGGATTGGTGCTATTAATGGGTTGTTGCCGCGGTTACGTTCGCCTCTCCGAGTCTTCCCTTTCGTCGACCGAACTTTGGATCGCTGCAGATGCGCTTTGTCACGTGTTGCACTTTGTAACCCGATGTCTCCGAGCCCCGCCGCTGGTACAATCCCCCTGGCCTTCGAAACATTTCGAGAGCATTTGGACGAGCACTACGACAGGCGAGAACGACTGATAAAGGTATGTTATCCTCGACTTGAGGTAGCACGGCCATTTTTATCCCAAAATCTTAGGCGAGCCGCGACATAACGGCGGCCTCCAAGAAGGTCATCTTTCTCATCCATCGGGTCTTGAACGAGGCGTCCGGCGACGATCGCGCACTTTCCCTCCGTGCCGCCGCCGAGGCAAGAAGGAGGTTGGCTGAAGTTCGTCTCATAATGGAGAATGTCGCCCATGAACTTGACGGGGCTCGTTTCTGGCGCTATGCCCAAAACATATCTGGTGGACTCCAAGAGTATATTGAAGCCTTCAGCTTCTTTCATTACGTTGGATGTGGTGGGCTCGTGTCTTATGAACAGGTGCAGGCAAACTTGTCTGACGGTGCTGGCCAACCGGTGCGTAGGGTCGCAAATACCACCCGACGCTACAAAAGTTGATCAGATAGCATCGCCTTGGTTTATCTCCAGCTCTTCCCGGTACCGTTATCAGACTATGCTCTTGGGATATCTGACTTCACTGGAGAGTTGATGCGCCTCGCCATAACTTCAATGTCCAAACCCAATGGTCGAACAAAAGCCACGCAGATCTCAGAATTTGTCAGAGGCTGCAAAGCTGGTAAACTCTCTTCTTAGTCTTGTCAACTGGGTCATCCCGCCAACCTGTCTCTAGACCTTGAGACTCTCACGCCTCACATTCACGACTTACACAAGAAGCAAGTAGTTACTACTCAGTCGCTTCGAAAGATTGAAGAAGGTCAACCGTTTGCTATTACTTCATCGAGGATCGCCTGATCCAGTCCCTCTTTCTCAGCTGCATACGCAATCTCTATACGTAGCTCAGAATACGAGCTTTCTCCCTGGATATTGTCAGCCAGGTTTCCGAGGACAAGAAATCGTAGCCAGTCTTCTCGGGATCAGTTACTCCGGAAAGTGTTTATGTACGGACGAAAATAGGCTTCTGGGTGACTGGTTCGCCGATGCGGGAGGAGCGAGTCAAGGGTCTGTCTTCAGCACAGTGAAGATGACTGCCTTGATACATGGCATGCATGACAGCCGAGCCACTTGATCCCACTCGAAGGACACGTAGCCTGTAAGTGACCAGGTGTACCTACGAAATGTAGTGTATATACTCTGATTAGGACAACAAGTCCGTGAAAAGGAATATATCGCAATCATAAGAGAAGGAAATCATTCTGCGATATTCTGTTTGTCCCTCAGTCGTTCCTTCTTCCTTCGTGATAAGAGCCTCGTGCCCAACTCTTGAGATATCCTTGCTACGCTACGACGATAACATTCTGGAACCTGCACGACTTTTTATCGCCACCAACTGGTTGGTACAAATGTATACTTTTTTCTTCGTCGCTCGTTTGATTTGGGGAAATTCGTGGGGCTGGGGCTCGAGAAATGCGAAACTGTCCGGGGTCAACTGAGAAACTGGTAGCAGATCACACGATCACGCGTTGCGGGTTCGGGGTCGTGAGTGACGGTCTGCTTGATCATTCACGTTCATGTATTCGAGTGTACTTTACAAGTGGGAACATTTGAGACAGCTCAGGAGGAGACGTGTACATAGACAGAACTTATACGAGTGTTGACTCAGACCCAGACAGCCCTATCAACATTTAATCGTCATCACCATCCACGACGAAAAAAACCATACCTTTCACGTCTGCATCTTTGACGAGATCTCTGACGAGAGAAGTCAGAATTTGAAAATCGTCGAACGAGGCTTGATCATGAGTGGTCTCATGCAAAGCGATTAATGGTCTCAGTTCCTGTCCGTCTTCTTTGACACCAAAGCGCCAACGGGGTCCAATAGTAGTGATCCAATACACCTTTGAAATTGCGGTTCCAAGCTCAGTTCCGCGGAAGGCTGCGTCTGCGTGACGATTTATCTGCCTCTCTAGCGTCTCGATACCTGATTGCAAGTGCTGGTTATTCTTGATCTGGACGATAAGAATGGTGCGCATTTGAAAAGGGTCGTCGCTGATCTTAACAACTTCGATTACGAGATCCGACATTTGGTTTTGGCGGCGGTGAGGTGCAAGGTAATAGCCTTCGGAATCGGGGAGCAAGAAGGTCAAGATCGAGGTCCACGCCACGTCCCATAGACTTCCATTGGGGTGAGCAGTGAATTTTCGTAGAAGATTATGAAGGCGGGTGTGGAACATCTTTTTATCGCTACAATAGGAGAAGAGCTCAGTAGAGAAGTCGGACTTATAACCGGCCCCTGATGTGTCACGTGACGCTCAGTAAAAAAGGAAAATTCATCGCTAGTCAGCTGTTGTCAAATTTTAGTCAATCGGGGTCACAAATCTTGCAAATAGTCAATATTTAGTCAACTGTAGTCATTGTCGACTACCCGTGACTATTTTCTGAAACCACTTTGCCGAAGTCAATATAAGTCATCCGATGGTCATTTCAAGTCATTTCAGGACAGTCCATAGTCAATTTTTGCCATTTTGTAGTCATCCCAAGTCCGATCCAAGTCGTCTGACAGCCACTTCAAGTCATTTTTTGCCCAAGTTTTTGCCGTACAGAAAAAAAAAAAGAATCCATTCATTGCAAAAATATGATATCTACGGACAGAGATATCAACGAGTTGTTGACAAATGAGTCAACTTGTGAGTTTGACTTGTTTGAGTCGTCACGTGACGAGTACTCGTGCGTGTGAGTACGAGTTCAATGTTTTCTGAGCATGAGTACTCGCGAGTACTTGTGGTATTCATAGCAATGCCATTGGTCCCACCTTTGCTTAAGTTGAAATTACACTTTTGCATGAACTAATATATTTTGTATTGAGTTACAATCTATCTAAGTAATCTATGTATTCTACTACTAGTTAAGAGCCGCAGGGCTCACCTTCCGAATCGTCGTCAGTGCTATCGTCACCGTCGTCCGTCGTCGTGCGGTGGTGTTGTCATTGTCGTTGTCTGATGCGTTGTTGCCCCTATTGTCGTCGATGCGTCGCCTCCTTCCTTGGACCCCTTGGACATCAGGTCACTGGTTGTTGCGATCGAGTCGGATCAACGGGCATCACCCCATTGTCATGGTTGACGACTATCGCACCATTGTCATTGTTGCATTGTCCAACGTGTCGATACTGCTATCGTCTTGCGTGGTGGCAAGGGACTGGCAAGGGTTGTGGGCCGGCCCGCATGTAGCTAGGCGAAACTGGCAATCGCCGGGCATGGGAAGCTTGAGCGTCATTACGCATCATTATCTTACACCACGTGAGTTGCTTATCATCAACCACGCCATGACCACGACATACGCCTGGATGACGACGGCGGCAGTGGCCAGCCACATGACAACAAACCCCGCCGATCAACCCATCGATGATGGGTCGACCACAACTGTGACGATACTATGGTGATGGCAAGGCAGACTGAGGTTGAACACCAGCACAACAACAACGATGGTCCACGATGCCAACGGTCCACAATGACTCGGACAACAGTCCACCACGACAACAGTCCATGACGACAACGACCCACGACAATAACAACCCATGACGGCAACGACCCATGACGACAACGGTCCACAATGACATGGACGATGATGACTGCCGCCGCCGCGACACAACGACACTAGTATGCGACTGCAGCGAGGGGATAGTGATAGGGTGGTGGGAATTGTAGGCCTTGTAGCTACTGTTTAGTACATGTCTGTAGCTAGTTCTAGTAGCAAAAATGAGAAATCTTTAGAGTACTCGTTGTAGACGAGTACTCATACTAAGTAAACGAATATGAGTACTCGCACTCGTGAGTACTCGGGGCTCAGACGGGTACTCGCGCCACGAGTACGAGTATTGGTCCTGAGAATTTGGCGAGTACTCGTGCCTATGAGTACTTGCACCGATGAGTACAAGTCGAGTACAAGTCGCTCTTCGGAGATTTCCGACAAGTACTCATACTTGCAAGTGTCACTCATTGACATCTCTATCTACGGATAATTCACAAACTAATGATTACAGGCCTCCACCACCGTCGTCATCGTCAGAGCATGGTGGGGCATTGTGCGAATAGAGCATGCCACTGCCACTACTGCAATCAGGCTGTGGCTGCGTTGGTGGAGTACTTCCCCCCTTCCCTGCCATCACCCCATCGTGGCTGCATCATCGTTATGGCACATGCTGCTCAGTCAGCTTGCATTGGACTCCCAGCGGTGGTGGCTGTAGTTGTGGGTGGTCAGGGGGTCGGCGTCGGGTGGAGGCGGTTTGGTAGTGGCGTCATGGATGGTGGGTGTGCGGTGCTAAGGCAGCTGTTGCAGTTGATGTGAGTGCGGTGTTGGTTTAAAAGGACTGATTGTCATGGACGCGTATTATTTTCCCTATTTTTCTGTATTTATACGGTGAAGATATGAAGGGCCGAAGTACAGAGGTATTCGTTAGTCACATGTGTTTGCCACCATGTGCACGTGATCGTGGGATTAGTATCCCTTATCAGTACGGACTCATAGGATTGGACGATAAGGGTAGAAGGGACTAGAAGGATCTAGAATGTGCTTAGTAGTTTACGCTTACTCGCTGTATTAGGTTTTACTCAGCAAGTGGAGCCGCTCGTAAGCGTTATGACAAGTGCCATGTCAGCACCATAGATAACACTATTAATAGACACGACACGTCAGCTCCTGAGTCATAGGACCTTACTGTACACTTAGTAATAGTGTTCGAACTCAGTTAAGACTCAGCCGCAGTAGTGTATATAAGCCTCCATGTAGCATCCTGAGTGGAACCAACTTGTCCTCTTGGTTCTCCACTCAGGTGCGTATTTCCCTTGTACCTTCTCACATCTCCAATGTTAACTTGTCCTCTTGGTTCTCCACTCAGCGTGCCACAGTGTGATCACTGACAGTTTGAGTCCTTGAATAAAGGCTCCACGTTCCTGTCCCCTCCACTGTGACTGTACATTTAGTGCGTGACTTGTCTCTGCATTAGGTTGAGTGTGCCCCCTTAACAGTTCACTTTACTTTGCCCTTGACTTGACGTAGCATGGCAGTCGCACCACTACATTAGGACAAGTTCCTTTTCACACTCTTGGGTTACCCACCCACCAGTTTTTACCTCGTTTATCATTTTCCCCTTTAGGTGGTTGACAACCATCAGTCCCTTGTGTTATCCACCTCACTCTTTGCCTGTGGACCTCCGTAAGCAGATTCTGTGCTATTGTGGTACAACTGTAGTGTCCGTAAAATCGGCATACATTGTGCTTGCCTATAGGTGTTCTATCTGGTCACAGTAGAACGTTTGGGTACTTGCTGCAGAACTGGTCACCACGCCAGATAAGCTGCAGTAGGACGAGAAGCCAGCCAGGCCTAGCCTGCGACAGCTGTACGCGTAGTAAACAGAAAAGTTTGAGAGTGCTTCGGCGTGAGAGGCAGCCAACAGGTTGAGAAGACTGAGGCAGACAGCCTTGTGGCTCTACACATATCCCTTCATAATCCCTACCCCATTCCTGAGTGTCCCTTTATTGCCGCAGCCTCGCGCAGTGTGAAACAATCACTATGTATTGGTCTCGCTTGATAGGGCATTCCACGCATCCTCGAGTTAGCGTTTCGCGCTTGTTGTATCCCGTTGTCTTCAATCCACCTTCACACATCAGTAAGAATGCAGGCAACTTCCAACTTTTTTGCTGGTGTGCCAGCAGAAAGCCAGTGCAAGTTGCACAAGTTGGCAAGTTGAATATAGCTGTTCCAAAATATTTTAATATCATTTTTATTATTAGAATAAATAATAGATAAAACTATTTGTAGTGTTAATTAGTGTTAATTACTACTGCAGTGTCATATTATGTCATATTATATTGTCATATCATATCATATATTAGTCATCTATCTTAGTCATATAATGGTTATTTGCAGCATAAAAATAATATTTTATTCAAAATCAAACAAATACATGGTACTAGTACTACAGTAGCGAGCCAAGGTGCCACAAGTGACAAGGTTGTGACATAGAGCCCGGACTTGCCATGTTGCAGTGCAGTGGTGTCGGGGTGGGTTCGTGCGCGGTGTTCCGGTGTGGTGGTGGAGTGGAGCGGGGGTGGCAAATGCGGGGCCAGGCTGTGTTGCTGGCCACGGCAGTCATGAGGCCTTGCTGTGTTGGGGTCGTGATGGGGCTTGTGGTGTTGCGCCGGGGCTTGTGGGTGTCGTGCCAGGGCTTGTGAGTGTTGCACTGGGGATTGTGAGTGTCACGCCGGGGTGGTCGTGGCGTGGCATAGTTGGCGTGGCATGGACCGGGGTGGCCATAGTGGGGCCTGGGTCACGACGAGGCATCTGCAGTGTTGGGGTGACAGTGTGGCGTGGGGTGGCGATGAGCGAAAGAAGAAAAATAACAAAAACAAAAGGACTCACTCAAAGAGGTGCGTAGTCGCGTGAGTGGTGGGTCTTGCATGTCGTGACATGGCTCAGGGGGCTTTCGCGCGGCGAGGTACTGGTGGTGGAGGTCGTGGATGGGGGGAGACGGGGGCCACGAGCTGACGCGTGGCGAAACGGCGAAGCAGGGGCGACGTGGTCTGTCACATCGATGAGAACGATAGGGAAAAAAAGAAAGAAAAAAAAACTTATCATAGAGTAGAGCAGTAGGCTGAAGCCGAGCTCGTTGTTGTCTTGCGTGTTGCAACGGCATGGGGGGGGAATTTGGAGTTCGTGCGACAGGGTGGTAGTGGGGGAGAACTTGTGTGGGTCAAACAAAAGACAGCAGCGGGGTGACGTGGCTTGTGACAGTGAACAATGATGTAAAACATAAAAAAGAAGAAAAAAAGAACTTATCTAGGTAGAAACCCAGCTCGACGTTAGTCGTGATTGTCGTGGTTGCAGTGGGAAAAGTAAGGGTTGGACTGTTCATCAGGACGCAGATTGGTGAAAGGGAGGGAGACGAACCATGAAGTTGCGTGAACCAACTACAAGAAATGTCGTTGTACTGTATGCATGTCGCATCACACTGGCACTGGTAGTGTGGTGGAGTTGGCGATGCAGAAAGTCACATTTTTCGGGAACAACCGAAAGTCCGAATCAAATGCAGACATTATCCAAAAGCTGAACGTTCAAGCTTGCAATTGGTTCACAGTTCGTCTCCCTTCCACCAATCTGCTCCATCCATCCTGATGAACAGTCCAACCCTTACTTTTCCCACTGCAACCATGACGATCACGACTAACGTCGAGCTGGGTTTCTACCTAGATAAGTTCTTTTTTTCTTCTTTTTTATGTTTTACATCGTTGTTCACTGTCACAAGCCACGTCACCCCGCTGCCGTCTTTTGTTTGACCCACACAAGTTCTCCCCCACTACCACCCTGTCGCGCGAACTCCAAATTCCCCCCCCATGCCGTTGTGACACGCAAGACGACGATGAGCTCGGCTTCGGCCTACTGCTCTACTCTATGATAAGTTTTTTTTTCTTTCTTTTTTTCCCTGTCATTCTCATCGATGTGACAGACCACATCGCCCCTGCTTCGCCGTTTCACCACGCGTCAGCTCGTGGCCCCCATCTCCCCCCATCCACAACCTCCACCACCAGTACCTCGCCACGCGAAAGCCCCCTGAGCCACGTCACGACATGTAAGACCCACCACTCATACAACTACACACCTCTTTGAGTGAGTCTTTATTTTTGTTTTTGTTATTTTTCTTCTTTCGCTCATCGCTACCCCACGCCGCACTGTCACCCCAACACTGCCACCCCAGCCCCCAACACCATTGCTACCTCACCACACACAAGCCCTGCCATGGCTGCGACCACCGACCTGTCACTGCAACACCCAACACGGTGCACGAGACCGCAACCGCCAACCCACCAGCACGATGCCACAACACGACTTGCAAGACCCCACAACCACCAACCCACAGCCACACACCCCGACCCAGCGCGCAAAGCCACCAACCCCGTCACCGTGACACCACAACATGGCGCACAAGACTACAACCTGCCACCGCCATCCCCCCACCACACACCCCAACACGGTAACACCGCATCCAACACCGCAACTGCCAACCCACCGCCACGACGCAGCAACACGATGCAACGCGGCACGCAAGGCTACAACCCGCCACCGCAAACCCACCACCACGCACCCTGATACGGCGCCCAACACCGCAACCGCCAACCCACTGCCACGGCGCCGCAGACGATGCTCAAGACTCCGCGACCGCCAACCCGCTACGCCGCCATGGCTCATACCCACACCACGCTGCGACTCCACGGCCGCACCTTACAGTAGTACTATCATGTATTTATTTATTGTGAATAATATATTATTTTTATGTGGCAGATTTGGTGTGACTGTGACCAGGTGTGACTTGACTATTATATGACTAATAGATGTATGATATAATATATGATATGACAAATATTTAACTTATGTAATACTTGGACTTGTCTGACTTTCTTGACTTTCTGAACTTGTCCTGCTTGCTAGTCATCGCTGTGTAAGAAACTTTTTGAAGGATTAGACATGGCTTTGTTGAGCGCAGAACTAACAAGCAAGGAGTAAAGGCAAAGTGCTAGTAGACAAGTTAACTTCAGAGGTGAAGGGAACTCTATTACAACTGCATACCTAGTAGACAAGTTACTATGGAACGTCTATGAGCAAAGGTAATAAGAGAAGTAAAGAGGAAGGGACTTACACTTCAGAGGTGAAGGGAACTCTGAAGTGTAGAGGCGTAAACAGCAGTCCTTATATACAGGACACTTAGGTAAGAATGGTCTGTGCGCACTGGTGACCCAAACACAATACATGTGGTCTGTGCGCCAGAGGGAGAAGTGCCATTGGAGGGCAGAGAACAATAGCTGCCTAAAGCAGACAATACCGGTATCTTGACAATAGAGAACAATAAGAGCCATATATGACTCTGACAATAAAGATAAACAAAAGTGGTCCGTATGAGTCCGGAGTGTCCAAAAGAGTCCATAAGGGACAGATACCGTATTTAGTATGTGGGCTGACACAATCAGATCCCATGAGACATGTGACTTATGCAGTCGTGTCTCAACAGGCTTGTGCAACTGCCAAATTGCTAACTTTATGGGTTGTACCAGGTGGCACCACCAGGTGCCAGGTGGTACAACCCCTGTCAAGCAACCCGTACAAATACTGATGCACATTTTTCACACTGCCTCGCATATTTGCGAATGTTCATGCCCGACTCCGTCATCTCTTTAGGAGGAGACAAGCTTCCATCCCACCTATCCCAACGCCCCCTAGTAATCAAGCCTCTGCTTCGGCATCGCTTCACATATTAAGGACACCTCAGATCACCAACGAGCGTGCTCCTTCCCCATCTATATCAACACACGGGTCATCATCAGCTTCATTTCACTCCGCACACTCCTCCTCCCAAGAAACCCTTGCCCAGTCCAGCGAGAGCTTCATAGACGAAGACGGTGTCAACATCTGTTACCAGGGGTTTCAATTAGAACTACCCCCTCGTAACCTAGCTGAACAATACGTACAGGCAATCTACGGCCGCCCCAAATTTCGCTATGCACTTCTAGAACTTTACGGTCTAGAACGCGAAGTCCGAGACACCAGCTACACAGTTCCTCAGTTGGTCGCATTTGCAGCCGATCTAATTCCACACCTCTCTCCCCCTCCTTCTCCTTCACCACCTCACAGTGGCTCCCAGCGGTCGGCAGAAAGCCAAACAGGCTCAAGCCCAGTATCCTCGCGGAGTTCACTCCAAATTTGTGCTCCCTCCCCTCACAAAGAGTGAAAAAGTCTTCACCTCTTCAGTAGTCGACTGGGATGATATCTCGCCTGACGAACAGCTAATTCTCCTAGAGAATTATCAAAAGGCACAAGAAGAAGCAGAAAGAAGAGAGAGACAGGCTCAGTTAGACGCAATGGCCAACCCCTCAGCATCCAAATCTGCAGCCGCCTCGGGTTCTGCACCCGCCTCGGGTTCTGCACCCGCCTCGGGTTCTGCACCTGCCTCGGGTTCTGCACCCGCCTCGGGTTCTGCACCCGCCTCGGGTTCTGCACCTGCTCCTCCCACCATCCAGGACTGCCTGGACCTCATACATCAACTCAGCCTGGCCATGGGCGTCATAGCCCAGGAGGTCAAGGATCTGACACAAGCAGTCGGAGCGTCTCACGCCACCCGGCCCCACTCCAATGGTAACAAGAAGGATATAGTGGCCCGCCCAAAGCCTGGGACGGGAAAGGCGACTCTACAGAAGCCTGACATTTCCTTGCCGCGTACCATAATTGGGCCGGCTCCGTGGGGGATGCAATGAACACATGGAGTGACATAGATAAGAGGTGGTACATTGACGAAGGTCGATGGACCGCAGCCGCCCTCAACCTTATGGAAGGGGACGCAAAAACCTGGGCCCTTCCCTATCTGGAAGAGGCAAATCAAGGTGGAACGCCGTTTGGCGGAACCTTTGCTGGTTTCATCAAAGCATTTAACCTCAGGTTTAGTCCGCGGGACTCCACAGACATAGCGCATGAAGCACTCAAAAAGACAAAACAAGGTCGCAAGGAGGTCACGACCTACATGTCCATATTCGACCAGTATGCCGGACAGACAAAGTGGTCTGAAGAAGACCTATGCACCCACTTCTACGACGGTCTTGCAGAAGACATCAAAGACATCCTCGCCTTCACTGGAAGGACAGCTCTATCGTACAAAGATCTGCAGACGGCAGCGCAAGACATCGATCAACGTATGCGCGCCTGAAAGGCAGAGAAAGGGGGCGAAAGCTCCCGTATCACACCTACATCGGCCCATCCCGATGCCATGCAAGTAGACGCCACACGTCAGCAAGGCAAGAAACTGGGACCGGCCGATATCTTAAAAACAAGAGCTGAATACCAAGTATGGATGAAGGGGAAGTGTTATGGGTGCAGGTCAATGGAACACTCAAAGAAGGATGGAAACCACAATCGCGACGTGTGCAATTGGTGCCAGAAGGCTGGCCACCGTGCACCCGTCTGCATGGCCAAGAAAATGGGGAAGCCAGCTAAAGCCAAGGCTGCAGCAACGGACTCCCCTAGTCCACCATCCTCATCCAGTACTGTGGTAGCATCCGCCTCCTCTAGTTCAAGTACCTCTCCGGCCAAGACGTCACAGGTAGACGTAGCCAAATTGATGGAGATGGTGAAAAAGCAGCAAGAGCAGATCGAATCGCTCAAAGCGGCTTTTTAGTGCAAGGGACCAGCATAGCTGCATCTGGCCCCTTATTTACAGTAGATGACTTGGCTTCCTGTAGTTGTAAAATATGTTTGCGCTCTTGCCTCGTTTTGGACTTATCTCCTGTAATTCATACAATCTCTTCCTCTACCTGTAAATTAGATAGTAGTGTCGGCTCCATTTCCTGTCTTCTCGGCCCCTCCACATCTACATCTGCCTCGGAGATGAACAATAGATTTAGTGTTCCTGTTGCTCCACTTCCTCTTGAAGCAGCGCCGCACGTGATGATTTCTGATGCAGCACTGTCTTCAACTATTATTCCCGAAACAAAAGATAAAAAATCACATATTCATATTTCTGTGTATTTAAAAGGATGTCATCGTACTGTAAAAGTAGCAGCAATGGTAGACTTGGGGGCAACTTCGTTGTTCCTCGACAAAAAGTATGCTGACCGCCACAAGATGTTCCAGGTTCCTCTTGAAAGTCCCATTATCCTCTATAATATAGACGGGACACTCAACGAAGCCGGTAGTATCACCCACAAAGTTTGACTTAATCTCCAAGTTGGACCAACGGAAGAAAGTCATGACTTTTTAGTCACTTCCCTTGGCCCAGAGAACGTCATTTTGGGACTACCCTGGCTTAGGTTAAGGAACCCAGAAATAGATTGGCAGGAAGGCACAATGTGTCTCAATTCCACCACTGAAATAGCGCCACCGGAACTTGAGATAGAGGTGATGCGCATTATGGCGAACCGTATGGAACGCCGCCGTCTCCTTGCGGAGAAAGTGCTAGACACGGTTCAAGACGAAGTTTTCTGTTTGGCTGGCTTCACATATAGTCAGCAGATAGCCGAAAAAGCTACTGCAGCCAAGCCAAAGAAAACCTTCGAAGAAATGGTACCGAAGCACTATCGTGACTTCGCAAAAGTCTTCTCTGAGGAAGAATCCCAGAGGCTCCTGGAGCATCAACCATGGGACCACACCATAGACCTTGAACCAGATGCAATCAAGCACTGGAAGATCAAGACGTACCCAATGTCACCCAGCGAGCAAGTGGAACTCAACAAATTCCTGCAAGAGCACATTGCAAAAGGATATCTGGTCCCATCTAAGTCACCGATGGCCTCCCCAGTATTCTTTATCAAAAAGAAAGACGGAAAGCTCCATCTAGTGCAGAATTATCACCGTCTTAATAAAATTACTATCAAGAACCGATACCCACTTCCACTCGCAGCTGACATCATCAACCGGTTGAAGGGAGCAGAGTACTTCACGAAGTTTGACGTTCGATGGGGCTATCACAACATTCGAATCTGAGCAGGAGACAAATGGAAGGGTGCTATCGTCACCAACCGCAGACTGTTCGAGCCAAAAGTAATGTACTTTGGCATTGTCACGATCACGTGACATTTCCCACGAACATGTTTCCATTTTCAGTTCCCTGACTCATTTTGGCTTCTCAGTTCTAGACATGGTATGGACTTGTTATCAGATTGTTATCAGATTGACAGCGCGACTGCCAGCGCTTGCCTCATGTTTTGTGACTCACACTGTATGCCAGCTCACTAGTGCCAGCAGACTTACTCTGCTGGCATACGCGTGTCCCCTAGAAAATAGTACAGAAAATCATAGTATTGTAAGGTATAAAAGACTGGTAGTTTAGACTGTATTCTGGCATCTGAGTCTCCTAATAATATAGCCCACAAAAGCTAGTTGTTGGAGTGAAAGGTCCTCTAGTCAAGTCCGACTCAGTGATTAGTAAGCACCGGGAACTTCGCCGGACCGGCTTACTCTTGCGCCCTAGTGGAACGATCCGGGTGATCGTAACATTAGACTCAGATCTACCCATCGACCTCTCGCGTTCCACCGCGAGACTTTCGCTGCACCGTGAGGTGGCAGCCGCTTCTCCCGTCTGTGTGGAACAGATTGACCTCGCGCGGCGTCGCGAGCTTTGCCGAAGAACCCCTCGTCCCGTGCGGTCTGCGGACACGCACTCCTTGTCACCAGTACCCGTCGTTCTCGCGCCGAGCTGCGAGACTCCATTGCAGCCACGAGGTCGCAATCGCTTTTACCTGAGCGGATCAGGAAGTCCGAGCGCCCGGAGGCAACCATCGACACTCCCGTCCCGCTCCATCTTGCGTCCAGTCCGTGGGTGAAAGACCCCACATCTTCGCGTCCCATCTTGATTGTGGGTGCCAGCCCCACCTCTGCCGACTTCTCGTATTCCGCAGGTGCAAGACCCTGCCTTCGTGCCTCGATCCGTGGGTGCAAGACCCCACAACTCCCGATGTCCGTTAGCGCAGCCCGAGTGCCGCGGCTGACATCTAGTAAAAGCCAGCCCAGGCCTAGACGACAAACCGAAACCTGTACCAGATAACGGTATCAAGACGCTCGCGGATCCACCCATGACGACGACACCCACCACGCAGCCCTTTAACGGGCTACCACCGACAATCTTCGACGGAGACCGCTCGTACAGCTGAGCGTTTCTCACTCAGTTCAGGATCTTCGCACACGTCAATCGAAGACACACAGACATCACCTACCCGCATCAGCGAGTCAAGCTCGCACTCTCATTCATTCATGGCCCCCTCGTAGACGACTGGAAACGGACCGTGTACCACGGGCTCGCAGCCATCCCAACTGGCGAGGCCTGGTGGGACGAGTTCATCTGAGCTTTCACCGCCGCCTGGATCGGTGACCCCGTCGCGCCCGACGAGAGTCTCTTCGCACCCCACGCCTCTGTGCCCATGCCATCTATACTCGCCGTCCTCGGCTCTCTGACACCCACCGCCGCCTCAACCACGACTCTCGCCAACGACGAAGAGGATTGGGCCCTCTTCGCCCCACGTGTCACTCCAGTCCCAACCCCGCTAGCCGCCCCCACTGCCCAGCGCGTTGAAAAATGCAGACATGATAGCACCTCAGACACAGACGAATACCGTCCCAGCAAGCACTCGCGCATCACACCCCACGTCCGGCCACCTCGCGCACGCCCACAACTCGCACGATGCAGTGTTCCACTGCCACGCAAGATCGTCTACAGGCAACACCGTGCCACCACGGCTCCCGTAACTAGCATCCCGCCCTTCCTCATCCCGTACTCGCCGCCTCCTCGTCGACCACCCAGTCCGCCGGACGACCCCATTCATGCCCCGTCGCCAACCAATCCAGATGCAGAAGACCACCGTCCCGTTGTCGAGGACGACAACGCGCTAACAGGGGGGGTAAAAACCCTCGAAGACTCGGTTTTCATGCCGGTTTCAGCCCAGGATGACGCAGTTTCAAACCCACATACTGAAGACGTCACAGAGTCACCCCCGCAGACCCCACCTCACGCCCGCCTGTTCCCTCGGCACGCGTTCGAGAGACCTCGCAACCCGGACGAGCTCGCAACCCGAGTAATCAACAGACAACGCCGCGGTAGTACGCGCGTACCGTACCCTACCACCCCACGCAACCACGCAAGATGCGCGCAAAACGCGATCAACCGACGCCCCGAAGACGTACCACCGACCCCAGTTGCGTCCCGGCATATGAGAAAACGATGCCGCGCTAACGCAGCGGACGCACCACCACACTCGACAGGCGCAGCAACACCATGCAACCAGACGACCACCGCACCCACAGACGCACCGCCGACCTCAGCAAGCAGCTCCCTCAACGTCACCCCCGCCGAATCGGATAGCCATGCGCAACCGCGACAGGCACGTCCACACCGCAAACGCAAACACATCCGCACCGGGACAACAGAAGCCACGTCTGCGATAAACCGCGCTAACGCTGCGGTGGAGATGTTTCTCAGAAGGTACGACACAGCCTGGCCGACACCCGCACCAGCTGCAGCACCCGCAAGTCGCGAGTACGACGCCATCGCGCAACATCTCGCCTACCGCCTCGCGACCGACCCCGACACAATACGCGTCACCCAACCCTTTACATTACAAGACAAACCCCGCGCGATCCTGCTCCAGTGGAAGAAGAGATAACAAAATTGTTCGAGGTCGAACAAATCAAGAGAGGGGCATATGTCACGATCACGTGACATTTCCCACGAACATGTTTCCATTTTCAGTTCCCTGACTCATTTTGGCTTCTCAGTTCTAGATAGGGTTTGAAAGTCTGGTTGGGTCCGGTTTTTTGACCATATTTGGTCCAACTGCAACTGCAACTGGTTGCCAAAAAATGAAATTTGTTGCAACCTCAACTGCAACTGCAAAAAACTGCAAAAAAACCAGTTGCACCAGTTGCAACTGGACCCAACTGAATGTTATTTAATCTATCTGAAACTGGTCTAAACTGAGTCAAAACCACTTATAATTAGTGTTAATAGGTACTTATAATAAATTTCTAAGTGCAACTGCCTTATAATGAAAAAATAATTAGGTAAAACAGCCAAAAAAAAGCAAAAGTTATGAGTAAAATGATTGTTTTGATCATAACTTGCTCAGTTTTTGGCTGATTTGGGTGATCTTAGGCTCGTTTTGATCAGAAATTCAGCCCAATCACCTGCTGACTAAGAAATCGGTTGCAACCGGTTGCAACCGGTTGGAGGTCAGCTGCCATTTCGGGCAACTGCAACTGATACATTCTAGGATTAGGTACAACTGCAACCAAAAGTCCGGTTTTTTCCAGTTGCAGTTCAGTTGAGTTGCAGTCTTTTTCAGTTCCTGCAACTGGACTTTCAAAGACTAGTTCTAGACATGGTATGGACTTGTTATCAGATTGTTATCAGATTGACAGCGCGACTGCCAGCGCTTGCCTCATGTTTTGTGACTCACACTGTATGCCAGCTCACTAGTGCCAGCAGACTTACTCTGCTGGCATACGCGTGTCCCCTAGAAAATAGTACAGAAAATCATAGTATTGTAAGGTATAAAAGACTGGTAGTTTAGACTGTATTCTGGCATCTGAGTCTCCTAATAATATAGCCCACAAAAGCTAGTTGTTGGAGTGAAAGGTCCTCTAGTCAAGTCCGACTCAGTGATTAGTAAGCACCGGGAACTTCGCCGGACCGGCTTACTCTTGCGCCCTAGTGGAACGATCCAGGTGATCGTAACAGGCATGACCAACAGCCCCGCAACCTTCCAAGCCCTCATGAACGCAATATTCACGGATCTCATCGCAGAAGGAGAAGTTGCAGTTTATATGGATGATATCCTCATCTATAGCCGAGACCTTAACCACCATCGCAAAATTGTACGCGAGGTGCTCAGAAGGCTCGAGAACTACGACCTCTATCTCAAACCTGAGAAATGTGATTTCAAGAAACGTGAAATGGAGTACTTAGGGATGATTATCCGTCCCGGAGAAGTGCAGATGGACCCTGGCAAGGTCTCTGCAGTAAGGGAGTGGCCTACACCCACAAATCTCAAAGAAGTCAGAGCATTCGTTGGGTTCGCCAACTTCTATCGTAGATTCATTAAGGACTTCACGGCTATCGCCCGACCCTTACATGACCTCACGAAGAAGGATACTCCATGGCACTGGCATGCGGAGCAGCAGAAAGCTTTCGACAATCTTAAGGGACGTTTCGTTCAAGAACCTATCTTAAAGGTGTACGACCCAAACCTCCCTACTCGTGTCGAAACAGATGCTTCCAGATTTGCTACTGGCGGAATACTCACTCAGAAGTACCCAGACGGTCTTTGGCACCCTGTTGCATATTGCTCAGAGTCAATGAGCAAGGAAGAGCGCAACTATGAAATCTACGACAGAGAAATGCTAGGCTTAATCCACGCCTTAGAGGACTGGAGACATTTCCTCGAAGGCATCTCCTTTGAAGCGATCACCGACCATAAGAATATGGAATGGTGGGCAAGCATGAAAGACTTAAATCGCCGGCAAGCACACTGGGCGTTATATTTAAGTCGCTTCGCCTTTAAGATCACTGATAAGAAAGGAGATTCTATGCAAGCCGACGCACTCAGTAGATTTTCCAAAGACCACGTCAGGGACAACGAGGATAACCGCCAGGTTCAGGTTTTACAACCTAAGCATTTCCTCAATGCCGCCCAAGCACACTTCCGCCCAGAAGTGGACTCCCTTGGCAGCCGCATCAAACTCGCGTCTATTAAAGAAGCCGAAGTTATAGAGGGTCTCAAAAATTTACAAAAGACCGCTCCCAAGGCTCTTACAGACGGAGTTGCGCTGTTGGAAGAAGAAGACAGTTTCACTTATCACCATGGAAAGTTATATGTTCCAAACGACCGTGCCCTTAGAAGGGACGTGGTAAAGACATGCCACGACACCACGATCGCAGGACATCCCGGTAAAAATGGAACCATCGAGCTAGTTAGCCATAGAGATGTCAACGAGTGACACTCACGAGTACGAGTACTCGTCGGAAATCTCCGAAGAGCGACTCGTACTCGACTCGTACTCGTCGGTGCGAGTACTCGTAGGCGCGAGTACTCGCCGAATTCTCAGGACTAATACTCGTACTCGCGGCGCGAGTACCCGTCTGAGCCCCGAGTACTCGCGAGTGTGAGTACTCGTATTCATTCACTTAGTATGAGTACTCGTCTAGAACGAGTACTCTAAAGATTTCTCACTTTTGCTACCAGAACTAGCTACAGACATGTACTCTAAACAGTAGCTACAAGGCCTACAATTCCCGCTGCCCTATCACTGCCCCCTCGCCACAGTCGCGTACTAGTGTCGTTGTGTCGCAGCGGCGGCGGCGGTCGTCCATGTCGTCGTGGACCGTTGTCGTCGTGGGCCACTGTCGTCGTGGGCCGCTGTCGTCGTGGGTCGTTGTCGTCATGGGTCGTTGTCGTGGGCCGTAGTCGTCGTGGACTGTTGTCCGAGTTGTCGTGGACCGTCGGCGTCGTGGACCGTCGTTGTTGTCGTGCCAGGGTTCGACCTGCCTTGCTGTCGCCGTAGTATCGTTGTGGTCGACCCATTGACGATGGGTCAACCGGCAGGGGGTTGTTGTCGTGTCCACTGCCGCCGTCGTCGTCCAGGCATATGTCGTGGTCATGGCGTGGTTGATGATAAGCAACTCACGTGGTGTAAGATAACGACGCGTAGTATGAAGCTCGAGCTTCCCACGCCTGGCAATTGCCAGTTTCGCCTAGCTACATGCGGGCCGGCCCGCGGGTTGCAACACCACCCTTGCCACCACGCAAGATGGCAGCAGTATCGACACGTTGGACGATGCAACGACGACGACGGTGTGATAGCCGTCAACCACGACAACGGGGAGATTCCCGTCGATCCGACTCGATCACAACGACCGGCGACATCCAAGGCGTCCAAGGCGACCAAGAAGGCGACGACCATGGGGACAACAACGTGCCAGACAACGACAACGACAACACCGCCGCACGCCGATGGGCGATGGCGACGACAACGCTGACGATGATTCGGAAGGCGAGCCCTGCGGCTCTTAACTAGTAGTAGATTACATAGATTTCTTAGATAGATTGTAACTTGATACAAAATAAACTAGTTCACGCAAAACTGTAATTTCAACTTAAGTAGAGGTGGGACCAATGGCATTGCTATGAGTACCGCGAGTACTCGGCGAGTACTCGTGCTCAGAAAATGTTGAACTCGTACTCGCGCGCACGAGTACTCGCAGGCGCGAGTACTCGTCACGTGACGACTCAAACGAGTCAAACTCGCGAGTTGACTCGTTTGTCAACAACTCGTTGACATCTCTGGTTAGCCACTATTACTGGTGGCCACACATGGCAGATTTATAAGTTCATATGTAGAAGGATGTGATCGATGCCAACATTACCGCAAAGATCTACACCCCAAAGCTATAATTCAGCCGCAAGAAGTACCTGAGGGTCCATGGCAGTTAATTGGGATCGATTTAATCGGCCCTCTGCCTATGTCACGTGGAAAGGATACGATCCTTAACATAGTGGATCACTATACAAAACAGATCCATCTATTTCCAGTGACTTCTCAGATTACGGCTGATGGGGTAGCATCCATCTACTTTGAACAAGTCTTCCCCTTGCACAGGATCCCTCAAAAGATCATTAGCGATCGAGGACCCCAGTTTGCTGCAAGGAGCATGCGGGCACTATACAAGCGACTAGGAATAGATGCAGGTCTCACGACCACCTATCACCCTCAAGCTAATGGACAGGTAGAGTGCAAAAATCAAGAAGTAGAAGTCTACTTGCGCTTGTTCATTAGCAAGAGGCAGGATGATTGGGCAGACCTGCTCCCTACAGCAGAATTCATGATCAACAGTAGGCTCAACTCTGCAATGGGTCACACCCCGTTCGAGCTACTGTATGGCTACATGCCTGATTTCACAATTCCTGCTGGTAGGCCCACTGGTATTCCAACGCTCGATAAGCGTCTTCAACACTTAGTTTCCTCTAGAAAGGATGCAGAGGCAGCTCTACGCCAAAGTAAACGGTGAATGAAGACAGACGTTGAACAAAGGCACAAGCCACACACCTTTAACGTCGGGGATAAAGTCTGGTTGCAAGCTAAGCAAATAAAGATACACCAGCAGTCGTCCAAATTGGGTCCAAAGCAATTAGGCCCATTTGAAGTCACTGAAGTCAGAAGTGACGTCGACTACAAGCTTGCACTCCCCCCTGCATTATGGATCCATGATGTATTTCATGTAGACCGCCTCTCCCCTTACAAGGGAAATGAAGTTAATGGGCTTTTGCCACCTCCACCTGAACCCGTCACAGTCAAAGGGGAAGAAGAGTATGAAGTAGACCACATAAGAGATTCAAAACTCTTCGGTCGTACTCTTAAATACCTAGTTCGCTGGAAGGGCTACGGAGAGGGCGAGGACACTTGGGAACCTGCTAAAAACCTAGCACATGCCCCAGAAAAACTTAAAGAGTTCCACTCTTTGAACCCAGGTGCACCTAGAAAAATAGCAGCTCTCATCTATGCGTCCTTGCCTTGGCAGTCTCCTCACATGTACACAGAGGCCAACGTGGACGTTGACCCTTAAGAAGGGGGGTGATGTCATGGACGCGTATTATTTTCCCTATTTTTCTGTATTTATACGGATTTATATGGTGAAGATATGAAGGGCCGAAGTACAGAGGTATTCGTTAGTCACATGTGTTTGCCACCATGTGCACGTGATCATGGGATTAGTATCCCTTATCAGTACGGACTCATAGGATTGGACGATAAGGGTAGAAGGGACTAGAAGGATCTAGAACGTGCTTAGTAGTTTACGCTTACTCGCTGTATTAGGTTTTACTCAGCAAGTGGAGCTGCTCGTAAGCGTTATGACAAAGTGCCACATCAGCACCATAGATAATGCTATTAATAGACACGACACGTCAGCTCCTGAGTCATAGGACCTTACTGTACACTTAGTAATAGTGTTCGAACTCAGTTAAGACTCAGCCGCAGTAGTGTATATAAGCCTCCATGTAGCGTCCTGAGTGGAACCAACTTGTCCTCTTGGTTCTCCACTCAGGTGCGTATTTCCCTTGTACCTTCTCACATCTCCAATGTTAACTTGTCCTCTTGGTTCTCCACTCAGCGTGCCACAGTGTGATCACTGACAGTTTGAGTCCTTGAATAAAGGCTCCACGTTCCTGTCCCCTCCACTGTGACTGTACGTTTAGCGTGTGACTTGTCTCCGCGTTAGGTTGAGTGTGCCCCCTTAACAGTTCACTTTACTTTGCCCTTGACTTGACGTAGCGTGGCAGTCGCACCGCTACACTGATTACTCTTTTTTGTTTTTTTTTTGGTTTGTGAGGCGGCTGGCATTGACGACATCTTGTAAATGTGTGCTGGCAAGTGCATGCTGGGTCTGTATGAGGGAGGTCAGCGGAGCACACAAGGGGCAGGTTCAAGACACTGCCCATACTTACATTTACAACCCACAGCAGCATGGCGGTATTGGGCTGGTAGTGTCAACGAAGGACAGAGGGGTGCAGTGTGCAGCTGTGTGGCAACAGTATGAGTACGTTGTATGATGCCCCCTTGTGGAACTTACATTTCTGAAGAAGTAGAGCGGTTGAGTTGGAAGTGCGACCTTGGCGCGACAAAAAAAAATTGGGGGGAAGTGGGCATGTGCAAAGATGGATAGGACTTGTTTCAACTTAGAGTCACATTGATTTGTCGAGTGTCTAAGCGTGGGAAGTATTTTTTGTTCTGTCCTGCATCCATCCAGAGACTCCAACTCCAACTTGCAAGCATTCATCAAGTCCAACTCTGTTGACTTCCTCATTCTCTTGCCACCGCTGCACTTTCATTCCAGTCTACATTTAAGACAGCAAGACAGCACACTGTCAATCTCACTGCCCACCTTTTTCCCCACAGCAGACAACCTGGATGCTCAGTGCTCAACATTCAACGCTCAGGTGCAGCCACATCGCTGCTGGTTGTAAGTGTAAGTATGGGCAGTGTAGAGATGTCAACGAGTGACACTCGCGAGTATGAGTACTCGTCGGAATTTTCCGAAGGGTGACTCGTACTCGACTCGTACTCGTTGGTACGAGTACTCGTGGGCACGAGTACTCGCCAAATTCTTAGGACTGATACTCGTACTCGCGCCGCGAGTACTCGTCTTAGCCGCGAGTACTCGCGAATGCGAGTACTCGTATTCATTCATTCAGAACGAGTACTCGTCTGAAACGAGTACTCTAAGGGTATTGTTATTATTGCAAGATCTAGCTACAAGCCTACAACATGTACTGTAACTTGCTATGCTACCTACAATGCCCCCCGCACTGTCACTGCACCCTGTCGCCGTCGCATACTGGCATCGTTGCCGTGTCACCGCTGCCGCCGTTGTCGTTGTCGGTGTCGTCGCGGACCACGGTCGTGGGCCGTTGTCGTCGTAGGCCATTGCTGTCGTAAGCCGTTGTCGTCGTGGGCCATTGTCGTCGTGGGCCGTTGTCGTCTTCGTCGTCGTTGTCGTGTTCGACCTGCCTTGCCATCGCCGATTTGCCGTAGTGTCGTCGTGGTCGTGGTCGACCTACCGTCGATGGAGTGCCGGCGGGGGTTTGTTGTCGTCGTATGGCTGGCCAGCCATTGTCGTTGTCCAGGCGCATACCAAGGTCGTAGTCGTGGTGGTATGGTTGATTGATGATAAGCAACTCGTGGTGTAATGTAAGCAACTCACGGATGACGCCGAGCTTCCCACGCCCGGTGATTGCCAGTTTCGCAAATGCGGACCGGCCCGCAGGCTGGGCCAAGCCACGTGCGCTTGTAACATACCACCACCAGCAACAGCAAGTCAGCGTCGGCGACGACAACGATGCGACGACAACGACGGAACGACGCCAGTCGACCATGGCAAGATCGATGCCAAACGACGGGGCGATGCCAGCACCAGCAAGACGGCGGCGGCAACGATCGACACCTTTGGAAGACGCGGCGATGACGACGACGACGACGGAGCGACGCCCATCGACCACAGCAAGGCGATACCCATCGACCACGACGACGAGGCGACACAGCAATAGGGCGACATCAACCGACGACAACAACAACACGGGCAACTGCGATGACAAGTAGTTTAGTATAGATAGTAGTACATGTAACCCAATACAACTTGCAATACAAAATGAAATGTTTTATCTCATACTGCTTGAACAAAAGCTTGGGACTAGTATTGGTGCCATTACCACGAGTACTCGTGCTTGGAGAAGGGTCCACTCGTACTCGCGCGAGTATTCAGGCACGAGTACTCGCGGGCGCGAGTACTCGTCACGTGACGAGTCAAACTCGCGAGTCACTCGTTTGGCCACAACTCGTTGACATCTCTGGGGCAGTGTCCTGAACCTGCCCCTTGCGTGCTCCACTGACCCCCCTCATACCAGACTCAGCATGTGCCCACTGGCACACGTTCACAAGATGTTGTCAACGCCGCCCCCACAAACCAAAAAAAAAAAGAGTATTCAGTCCTTTTAAACCAACACTGCACTCACATCAACTGCAACAGCTGCCTCAGCACCGTACGCCCACCATCCGTGATGCCACTACCGAACCGCCTCTGCCTGACGTCAATCCCTGACCACCCACAACTACAGCCACCACCGCTGGGAGTCCAACACAAGCCAACCGAGCAGCATGTGCCACAATGACGATGCGGCCACGATGGGGTGATGGCAGGGAAGGGGGAAGTACTCCGCCAATGTGGCTACAGAGCCTGATTGCAGTAGTGGCGGTGGCATGCTCTATTCACACAGCACCCCGCTGCACTCTGATGACAATGATGGTGGTGGAGGCCTGTAATCATTAGTTTGTGAATTACCCATAGATATCATATTTTTGCAATGAATGGATTCTTTTTTTTTCTTCTGTATGGCAAAAACTTGGGCAAAAAATGACTTGAAGTGGCTGTCGGATGACTTGGATTGGACTTTGACTACAAAATGGCAAAAATTGACTATGGACTGTCCTAAAATTACTTGAAATGACTGTCGGACGAGCCGGGACGACTTATATTGACTTCGGCAAAGTGGTTTCAGAAAATAGTCACGGGTAGTCGACAATGACTACAGTTGACTAAATATTGACTATTTGCAAGATTTGTGACCCCGATCGACTAAAATTTGACAACAGCTGACTAGCAATGAATTTTCCTTTTTTACTGAGCGTGACGTATTAGGTGATGATTCCTTCAAACTCCAGTTTTTTTCGAATTGGATCTCGCTGTAATACTAGGTGTCAAGTGAGTCCATAAGAAGCTTGTGAAGAATTAGACATGGCTTGTGGACTGGTCAACTTGCTAACTTGTGGGGGTTGTACAAGGTTGTACAAGGTTGTGACACCTTGTACAACCCATAACAAGCAGCCTGTCAAAATACTGATGGCCCTCACTCATGACCTCAATCCAGTACACCTTTTCTGTTGCGTTCCTATGAAATGCAGTGTCTGCCACAAGATTGGTCCATTCCTCCAGCAAGGGGATACCAGCCAGCCAATGGCTATCCTTCTTGATCTCCATGATCAGAACAGTGTGCATCCTGTTACCTGTATAGAAGCCCATCCTGAGATCCATCCTGGGAATTGTTCTGAGAGCCATCCTGAGAGCTGTCTGGGTTGTTCTGAGAGTTGTCCAAGTTGTTCTGAGAGCTGTCTTGGGACTCATCTGAGTCTTCCTGAGGGATTAGGACAACTCCGAAGTCTAGGAAGTAATTCCCTTCTCCCCCAGGCACATAGTGCTGGGCAGTGATGCAATAGCCTTGATCAGTTAAGGCTCCAACTATTTAGTTTATGTTTACTCAACAGCCAGTAAATAGACAGTAAACCATTGTAAACTGTTTATAGACAGTAAATACTATTTATAAAACAATTTACATTGATACCCCAAAACTTTCTTGAAAATGGGTCCACTCAGTAGCAAATATATGAAATATGATGAAAATAGTAACTTGAAAATTAACTCTCACTAATATATTCAACAACTAACCCTATGTTGTGTTATGGCCTTAGTGGCAGCTTGAGCCAACATTTTTGGGATCCTACTAAGAAATAAAATAGGAAAAGTGTGAAAATTTCCAATCAGTGATGGATATATATTATTGGGTAAATTCAGATTTAAAAATGATGTTAAAATGATGTTTACTTGATATAATTTTGTTACAGTCTTTGTTTGGAAAAGTGGATATTCTTCTACAATGTTTTACATAGAAATAGGATAGAAAAATGCAAATGATACTTCTTTGTTTCAAGTGTAAATGGTGTTGGCTACTGGTTTGGCTCTCATTTCTTAAAGCTATATCTAGATGAAATCCTTAAATAATAATATATTTTCCCACTCTATAAATTATGCAAATATTATATTATATAAATACCATTTTGAT